>RJWJ010001014.1:0-38158 GCA_004363605.1 Indri indri
AAACTGCTTTCTTTGTCTATAAGTTTGATTTGATGGTTTCTAGAATAGCTATAGTTTACACTGTAGTAAGCTCTCTGCTGTATATGAGAGGGATTTTTTTTCTTATGTTTAAATTGCTAGATCAGATTTTTAATTTTATTGAATCTGGTCTTTATAAGAAGCAAGTAAAATACACGCAATGATTATTTTTAAAGAGAGAAGCAAGAGCTCCAGAGTTACAGTTGCTAAGATCCACTGATTAGGACGCTGGGTAAGAAGACCAACAGAGATTTCAACTGTGCCACTGTTTTATTAGCATTGGTTTTGTTTTTGTTATTCAGTCTACAAGTATTGAATAACAAACCCCATATTTCATATAATATGTGTTATTTTTGGCACATGATTTCACAAAATTTTTCATGAATGCATATGTGATGTTATAGCCATTCCTGCATACTGATGATCTGACAGCATACTAGCTACTAATTATTATTTACTAAGTACCCATCCTTGTTCTAAACAGTTTGTGTGTAATACCTTATTTATTCTTCATGGCAATCATGTTAGGTATTACCATTATTCCCATTTTATGCTTGATGAAACTGAGGCACACAGATATTATGCATTTCTTTTTTTAATGTCTAAATAGATTGGAATATCTTTAAAGCCTGAGATTCATTGTAAGTTCCATGTGTGTGTTTTTGTTCAAGTTGTCTTCTCTGCCTGTAATATACCCTGCCCTCCACAGCTTAATATCTATGTATCTTTTAAGGTTCAGCATGAATACCTGAAAGCCGTCCAAGGAAACTCCTTTCCTACACCCGAAGCCTGGTTAAAAAAAAAAAAAATCACTAAATATCAATTTAGAAATGACTAAACATTATTCTTTATGGTTTGCAGAATTTAGGAATGTACATACAAATAAAAACATAATTTTGGATAATAAATTTAATCACCATGAGATTATGTTGCTTCATTATTTTCTTAAACATTATCTATAAATGTGATATTTATGGGAAAATTTCAGACCTTTGAAATCCCTAAGACGGCATTTGCAGGAAGAGCATTTCCTTTTTCAAGGGTGAAACTGGCAAATGAGAGCTGAGAAAACAATCAAATGTTACAGTATTGAAAAAACTAATAGAAGGCATATGAACAGTAAACAATAGAGTGTATTGCTAAATTAAATACAATTTGGGAAATTGAAATAGTGAAATTAAAAACTACTGAGGCATAAAACAGGAATTTCCACAGTCCATCAGTCACAAAAACACTCTAATATTATACAATTCCATTATGCCATGATCAAAGTAAAGACAAACCAGCCAAAGTTTGCAAGAAAGGATAAAGATTTTTTTCCCAAAGAAAATGATGTAAACTTCCAATTAAAAGGTAAATTAAAGTGTAACTAACATTTCTAAAACAGATTTGCATTGCAAAGCCATTTATTTTATTCATAGAATTTTTTTGCATCCCTAAGCCTGTGAAATAAATTTAGAAAGGAGTTACATCACATCTTGAAAGAGAGATGCAAGTTTGCAAATGGTGTTCACAGTGGAAATAGCATTCTTTTGCCATTCAAAAAATCTCGATTTTGTTGCCATTCAGTGACTTAATCATTCCTCGACCTTGGGTAGAACACTTGAAAGCTTTGTTCTAAATTGTCCCCTACTGTCAACTGAGAAAGATACCTGTCCTGACATTTTCCTACAGTGAGGATTAAGTGATTGTCACTTCGCAGGTGAAAAAGCACTCCACTGAGGTCAGGAATCTCTGTTAGAAAACTCTCAGTTTCCCCCATGTTTCTTTTGCCCATTATGCACACACCATTTTGCAGCTTTGAACTAAGGTATTCACGTTCTTGTTATATTTTTATTGTGAAAGCAATCTCTTGTTATCTCAAGTCAGACTCTTTCCTCTGGTGAGTTGCTAGGTAAGAAACAACTGAGTCTTTCCTGTGAAAGGCAAGCAAGCCAGATTCAAATGAATTGTGGTAATTCAAAAATAATATTATTCACAGAAAACAAAAACTGTTTTTAAAAATATAGTATAAATAATTTTTTTAAATTGTCTGATTTATTAAACATTTTTATGGATTTAAAACATTTTTAAATTTATTCCTTGAATTAAAAGCCTCCTGGTGCATTTCGACTTAGAGAAATGCTGATTCAGATTTTTTAAAATGTGTATTTTTTTTGGTTGACAAACTCTGTGTAGCTTTTGTTGTTTTAATATACTTCTACCTGTTTGTGATGAAATATCTTGTATATTTCCATAAGAGAATAATATTTATATTATCCGTATTTTTTCCCCTAAAAACATTTCATTTTTTTCAAAGTAAAAGGGAATTTTTTTCTTAATTTGTGTTTGGGAAATTCTTGGAGGTATTCACACCAGAGAGCTTTGGATTACAATCTAAAACTGAGGTCAGGAGCAATGTTGACATATATTAACATTAAAAATTAAAATGTGCAAAGCATCCAGCATGGCACAACTGCAGGAATGAAAAATGCCATGTAACCAAAATGCTATGTTAATGACAGTTAACATTAGTTAAACTTTTGTTTTGTGTATTCAACGTTTACTTCCTTTTTTCCTGTATTTCTGTGATGTTGAATAAAATCCACATATTTTAATGCATTCGAATTTATGTTTTGGACCTCCTTAGAGAAAGAGGGAACATTATGGTCAGGATACATTTTTTCAGCGGGAATTAATGACTAACTAAAACTGCTCTATTGAGAGCTCTCTCTTATTTTTCATGAAAAGTCTTTCCTTTGAAATATTTAACTATTGTAAAAGTTAGAAGTAGATGTACTTTTTGAGAGTTCCAAACCTTGTTTCCTAATTTACCAAAATTATTGCAGTGTTAGTTACATGAAATCTCAAACTTTAGGCACTTAGATTAATAAAGTATAAAAAATTATGGAAATGAGATAAATACATGACACCTTGTACTCAACATATTGTACTCAGTGACAGAATGGCACAACATATGGAAATCTAAGTATAAAGCAGTATGAGTATAAATTCGAAATTAAATAAACAAGTAGTTCTGGGCAAGCAACTGAACTTGAGAAATCTAACTACAGATGTCATTAAAGAAACAAATCCGGCCCAAAGCTGTAGAAATCAGCAGTAGGTAGCACTAATCTAATGTCTTTGTGTATATACGTATGCAGTATACATGTGTTTTCGAACAAGCATAGCAAAACCAATCAATAAGAATTTTTGTTGCAGGTTATATTGGTTGACTTGTATTCCTGAATCATTAATATAAATTCAGCAATCTGTGTTAAGTAGAAGCCAAGCCATGTACACTGAATTTGTTGTGTTGTCTTCTCTTCTCCAACCCCCAGCCCCAAATCATTCTCTGCACCTACTGTAGTAGCCCATATTTTTCTTAGGCCAGTGTGAGAAAAATCTGCAAGTAGTTTATGACCCTCATCTCTACACCATCACTGTTCAAAAAATAAAATAAAATAAAATAAATTTCTACTGGAATAAGGACACGAGGAAAGGACACATGGAGAACTTGGTTTAGTGGTTGATTATTTAGGGGAAGATTAAACATTTATTGGAAGAAAAAAATTTTTTAAAAAGTTTGTGATTGTATTTTCAACTGAAAGAAAAAGAAATCAAAATAAATTGGGAAACCTATATATAAAAACTGAGTAAACTCTAATTCTTCAGAATAGGTGATACAAACTTGTATGTAAAAGATGAGTAAGATATGATACTAGAAAAATAAGATATGGAGCTTGAGCAGTAAATTGAGTTTTTACTGTAAAGAACTGTGAATGTCATTAAGAAAAAATTACATCTAATTTGGACCACAAATTCAAGCCACTGAAAGTTAGTGAATTTAGTTTGTTCAGGCAGGTTAATCAAGCAACAATTACCTAGCTTGGATTAAAGGAGAAAAGAAGTATAAGTAGTCACTGAAGAGGTTATTAATGTCAGAACAGAATAAATTGAGAATTTTTATTAAGCCACTGGAACAGGAGTGGAACTGAGAGTTCTTAACAGGAGACATGGAAGAAGAAGAGTCTGAAAAGACTCTGTCTTTTCAATACAAAAGGGAACAAGTTAAGTCTCATGTTTAGAGACAAGCTAAGTAAATACCCGAGTGATTCTGCATTAAGTCAGACTTTGCACAGAGTACCAGCCTCATCAGTACTGAGATTATTGTCGTCAGTACTATTAGGTTCTGAACTCTTGCTCTTGATTCACTGCCCAAAATCTGGGCTCTGACACCTGCTGCCCTCTCTCTTTTGATATTTACTGCCCTTCTTTTGGTGTGTGGCTCCGGCTCCGAGTACTCTGCTCTGAGGCTGCCTGCTGGAATGCACTGCCTGCTGGAACCCATCTGGCCTGCCAGATACATCCTGCCGCCACTCTGTTTGAGCACTGCATGTTGTACAACTGGCTGCGGTTTCTCATATCTGTTTTAACTGAATTGTCTCAGTGTACAGAGGTGTTTGATATCTACTTCTTATATATTTCCAGCCTGTCTTTTCATCAGACCTCTCATACTCTATATTGCTGTTTTCGAAAGCTACTTGAAAATTGCTGAGATGTAAGGAATATAGGTAGATAGGAGAATGGAAGAGAAAGGTGTAAAAATGACTCTAAGATTCAATTTTGGTCACTGGATGAAACAAATAGAAACAGGAAGTCAGAAGGAAAAGCTGGTTTTAGAGAGTTTTATGAGAAAGGGATTTATAATTTTTTTAAAAAAATTAAAACTTAAAATACCATGACAATTTTGTATAAATCTGTGCATTATTTTCACTAAATTGATATTTAAAAGGATTTTTTCCATTCCTATTTCTTTTCAATGCTATTACTTTAATTAAATGCCCATTTACTGAACCCAGTGCCCACACAGCATTTTAAATTTGAGTAGATTCTCTCAATTTGTCTACCCCATACTACAGTAATTATATGGACTCTGTAAAGCACAGTCCCAATAATATTAGCATTTTAAGGTAAATTTTAAAATATGAAATAACAAGAATTGACAATCTTCAAAATTAATCCAGATTTTTTTATGTACTGTTAACTGATAAATCAGTCAGTACTTCTCATGTACATATGTAGGTGATTATTTCAGTGAATTGCTTTTAGAGAAATCACAATTCAAAATAGTTCAATTCACTGAGCTTTACTGAAATAACACCCCCATAATGCAGATGACTTAATTAATCCATTTTAAAGCCTTTCTATATTACAACAATAATTCAATTTTTAATGGAATGGATGTAAGGACTGGACAAATATACAAATTCTAGATAACATACATAAAAGTTTTCTAAAGAGATGTTAAAATGTCTTTCTACTATAATAGTAGCTCTGCAATGAACACAGGCTATAATCATTTCAATGAGTACTCACAGCTGACCACAATAAAATATCTTTAATGCTGATATTTTCCTCTGACAAATATTTGTTACAGTTACCCAAAGCTTAGATACAAAACAACGACTGGATTTATTCTCCTATATATACTTACAGTTCTATCCCAACTTTATGTAATGCCATACCACGTTTAAGCAGCCTCAAATGCATATAACTCTATTTTCTTCTAAGACATAATGCTTGACAGAATAGCAATTTGGACACAATTTTCTTAGGCAGCATAAAATACACAAAAATGATCATAATAGTTATATCGTGCTCTCTGTCAATTGTTATTTTTGCAAATTTCAGACAAGCTTTTGTGAAAAATCTTCTTTTAAGCTGTGATTGAAAGTTGACTCTGCCTAAGTCCTTTATCTGAGCATATTTGTCTAAGATGCACTCAAACAAAAGAATCCTTCACATCTCCTCTTAATACACATAATGACTAATTAGTTTCAATGGCAATTTTAAGAACAATTCAAGGACAATACTAGAAAATGTAAGTTACATGTTGACATACACAGAAGTGCACCGAATGACTAGTTTATATTTTCCATGGCTTCTTCAAAGTACGGAGCAGCAAGCAAAATGACTTTGAAGACTTGTGTCATGTAATAATCTTATTATCAACTAGTGTTCAACCTCTCATAAACTGCTTTTGCTATAATTAATTTTATTTAATAAATATTTAGTATATTTTATGCAATATAAAAAAATTACTTATTTAGGTTTCAAGGATTGTTCCATGATATGTGGTCTAATAATCAAAAGGCAGTATGGTGTTACAGTGAAAATGAGCATTAATAGCTACGATTTTTCAGAGGGAGAGGAATTACTGTATTTGAGGTTCTGAAGAAGTTCTCATAGACAAGGGAATCATTTGAAATGAATATAAAATATGTATTGGAGAGCCCATCACATAGAAAGAGCTATTTCTTATTTTAAAAATAATAACAATAATAATAATAATTACATTGGCATCTTAGGACAAGAGGAATTTTGCCTATCGGAAGAAAAGGGAAGAACCGTATTTGTAGAAAATTCCTTTGCGAACTAAAGCCCAAGGACATAATGCTGTTTGCTAAGACTTCTGCTGAATTCCAGTCACAATTAATACTTTTATGTTGTACATTAAAATCTATTAAACTTTCTTAGAAGATAGTTTCTCTAATAAAAATGTATCCAATTAAGAAAAGTCACCACAAGTTATCAAAATAGTCTATCTGAGACAGAAAAGACTTTTTATCACATTCTGTTTCCAAAAAACCTTCCAGCTGATGAAACAAAAGATATTATCTAAACTGGTTTACTTGGTACATGACGGTTTTGAAACAGAACTTTTCACATTACTGATTAGTCAACATTGAGAATCTAGAAATTCTGTAAGAAATTCCATAGGGGTAAGTTAAACTAGAACAATACTAGAAATGACACATTCGTTATTGCATTACATAGATGTGTATAACTCTGCTTGAAAATTTGTCAGGGGTGTGTGTGTGTGTTTGTATGTGTGTGTGTGTGTGTGTGTGTGTGTGTGTGTGTGTGTGTGTGTGTATTTTGTACTGGCTACTTCAAATATAAAAACTAAAGATACCTTACACACTGCAATAAAAATAACACGGTGATTTATTAATTCGAAGAATTTTATGAGGTAAAATCTAAAATATTATGTGACCATATGTCAGGAATCAGATTATTCAAAGTTCATTCTTTTTCGATATTTATAATTTATTGCGAAGATTTCAGTTTATATACTGTAATCTTCAATTGGTTCTGACCAAAAGCCATACAATTCCTTCACTGGTATGGTCCAAAGTTATTAAGCATTCTACAGACCTACTTATTGTATTGGTTATATAATTTTTCTGTAAAATTAAAGTTTATACTCCATCTTAAATAAATTTTTTTAGAAAGACAAAGTTAATAAATAAAATTTACAAATTGCTGGATTAGTGTAACAAGAACAAAAAAACCCCACAAAAGTGCATGCATTTGAAGTGTGCGTGTGTATGTGCATGTGAAAAACTGCTCTAATAAACTTAATATCTTCACATTTTCAAATCTTCCTTATTCATGTTTTTTCATTCCCATTTTGTAAGTTTATATCCTAAATTTTCTTGCCCAAATAATTGCATCTCAGCTTTTTCCAACTTTGTCTTCATATTTAAAATCTAGTATGTGCACATATAGTAGTAACATTTATGGGGTGTCAGGCATTTGGGAGGTGATGGGGAGATTCACACCTAATGGGTGTGGTATGCATCCTCTGGGGGATGGACACACTTGAAGCTCTGACTTGGGTGGGGCAAAGGCAATATATGTAACCTAAACATTTGTACCCCATAATGTGCTGAAATAATGAAAGTAAAAAGTAAATTATTATACAATAAAAAAAAATAAATCTAGTCTGAGAATAAGTAGAAATGGTGATAGTACCTTCTCTTAGTCCATTCAGACCGCTATAACAAAATAACATAAACTAGGAGGTTTATAAACAACAGAAATTTATTTCTCACAGTTCTGGATGCTGGAAAATTCAAGCTCAAGGCATGGGAGATTCAATGCCTGGAGAAGGCTTGCTCTTTGCTTCATAGACAGAGACTTTTAGCTGTTTCCTCACATGGTGGAAGGGGCTAGCCAACTCTTTCAGATCTCTTGTGTAAGAGCACTAACCCTATCACCTCATGACCTAATCATTTCCCACTTTCTCATACTGTCACACAGAGGATTAAATTTCAATGTATGAATTTTTGGGGACACAAAAATTCAGACCATAGCAGGTTATACCTAATATACCTAGCAGGGTTATTGCACACAGGACCTTTTTGCTTTACCCAGCAGTAGGCATTTGAGAAAGTTCATTCTCGAGACAGAATTAGCTAAATTAGCAAACTTAAGATAAATATACAATTTCATGACTCGTAATATACCTCAATTTGTAACAAAATACTATTACCTCATTGTTATATGAAGCTCTGAAATCATATTCTTCTAATAAGGAAATGTCAACCCATATAATTCACCTACTCTAATATGACTACATTTAGACCTGGATTAAAATGCAGGTCTCCCCATCATCAACTTAATGTTTTCTCAGTTACATCAGTAAATGCAATTATGCTACTCAATAATTGTATAACAACACACAAAATATACAATGTAGCCAAATGAGTTTAATATCACGTTTAATAATTATTTTAATTCAATTTATAAATTAGGTAACTTAAGATAGTATAAAATGTAAAGGAATATTGTTGGTGATGTCTTAACTTATTTTTTAGTTTAGCATTGCAATCTCTTCAAATTTTGTTCTCATAGGCACCAAAAATAAATTAATTGTTAATAGTATTTACAGAAAGTTTGAGAATGGTAAATATACTTAAATAATTTTCTACTGAAATAGTATTACTTAATAAATAATAATATTTGTATCATGACATAAATTTTATTATAATATAATGTAATATTACCCATTCATTATTCTCTGCTTCATTGAATATTTATCTTCTTTTTCTAGTCAGTTGTAGTAATACTGTCTTAAAAAGTGAAATATGCAACAAATATTTTCCTAAAAACAATATTTGATTTAAAGTGGTAGCAGAGATTAGTTATCAGGGCACATGGATTTAACCAATATTCAAAAAGGTATTCCTGAAAAATGTGAAATAAAATTATTTGAAAGACCAATTTATTATTATACCTTGCTCTACATTATTAGCTGGCTCATACCATGAAACTATAAAAAGCTTATTTCTTTATCTTATTCATCAAAATATGGTATTATAGCCTAAAATAAATATTTGGGAGGAAATATAACATTGGATACATTTGATTATAATTATTTTGTAGATTTCCCTTCCCTCCCTTTTGAGCATAACCTTTTCTGGACATCATGATGTTTTCATATGATGTCTGGAAATGCCAATTTTCTGAGGGTGAATTCAAGGCCAATAATACATGACGAAATAGATAAAAAAAAAAAAACCTAGATTAAATCATTGTGGTAATAAAACAACCAACCCTGTTTCTTGCTACACATCAGAACTTCTTGTTATAAAGATATTAATTTACTTTTTGAGCCATGTTGAATTCATATTTCTCCTACTTGTAGTGATAGTATCTTAATTAACCCATTGAATTTGGCTATAAACATACTTGCACTGTTGTCCTGGGTTCTCAACGTACTAGCTGGATGACTTTACTTGCATACAAATTAATCTCTTTAAGGCTTATTTTGCACAAAGAATTATTTTATCAACTAACTGACATAATATCTATGAGCATATTTCTACCTTACAAAGTTGTACACTTGAGGACTAGTAACGATAACCAACTGCATTTAGTAACATGAGTCACTGTATTTTATTTTATAGATACTTGCATTCTCAACAATCTGACTCTACCCAGTATTAACAACTACATATCCCTTTATTTATTAAAAAATAATGACTTATGAACAAATCAAGTCTAGTCACTGCCTGAAAATAAACCATTATTAGACTTATTTGAAATATGCTCTTCTTTTTGCATGGAACAATCTCAAATCATGCCAAACCTATGTAAGTTATAACTGACTTAATTACAATGCTACTAAAATACACCTTAGCCTTTATGTGTCACTGACAATGATTCCACTCTCAACTGAACAAATCTTATGGATAACACATTTGGTCTTAATCATTTAATCATTTGTATTTTTGTAATGTTGTATCAACATTGTTAAATTATTTTATGCAATATCTTAAGGCATTTTAATAAATTGCCATCTGTTATTCTGTCACTTGTATTAATGTGCAAATTTAAAATATTAAATTTTAATGTCATTTGAATATTTACTTTACACATGCACTTTACATTTATGTCTACTTATTCAAATCATAGGAATTTTTGGAAACTTTCTCAACTTTATTATGCTACAAGTGTCCATCAAGAATCCAAATTTTTCTACTCTTCTGATCAACTACTTTATCCATCTTTTTATAGTGCCCATCTTTTCCTAATTGTTGCTTTTTAAATGTTATTTTTTCCAACCAGATTATGAGTTCTGTGAATATAAATCCTATATGCTGTACCTTTGACAATTCCTATGTTACCCCTGTAATTGGTACAATGATTATTTTCCTCAAAATGCTCATGAAATGATAAAATTGACAAATTCAAATCTTTCTTAAACATTGGGATCAGGATTGCTATACTGAGATTAGAAATGAATTCACAAATCCTGTAAATATATAAATTGATAAAGACAGTATGTTAGACTACAAGTAACTTTTTATTAGTAAAATAGATACCATGTCCAGTTTATTAATACTAACTTTCCCTCCATTATTGCAATGTAAATTTTCTTTCTTATACATATCATATAAGCTAGAAAACATATTTTTCCCTTGGTTTTAGTTCTTCATATAAATTCCAGGAATTTTCTTTTTGACTTATGATTCTGGGTTGTTGATTTTTATAATCTGGGTACCCCCAAAGTTCCAAACAGAATAACTTAGAAGCTATGTGCAACTCAGTGAAGAAGGTATTTCTCATATAGTCTCACAAAAATATGGACATTTAAATATTTCATGTCAAACATAAGAAGGCATCTCTTTTATTCAAGTTTTACCTCCCACCTTATCTCCTCTTGAATATGAGCATGCTGCTGTGCTAAGCATCAGGAGCACTGTCCTTCGTGTTCACTTCTTCCGAGAAGCATGAGAATGAAGTGTCGAATTTATCCCCCCACATATGTGTAAATTTTTAAAAATATTATTTCCGTCTTAAACATTATAGGCTTGAAATTTGTTTCAAACATTTGTGAAACAAAAAAAAGCAGGACAAAACCAAAAAATCAAAAATCTATTTGCATAGACATGTCTGCTATACATAAATAAGGTTTATAAATTGTGTATGTTTTTAAATGACGTTAATTCTGAAAAATTGCATGAAAAAAATACAAGGTATCTAACAAATAGTACTTAGTTGAATTTAAAGAAAGAAGTTGAAAGATTGCCAAAGCCAATGAGTTAGGTGGGCTTTTTGAGGATATTAAATTCTCAAATTGTAGAGCTGTGTCAGAGGGACTGTATTTCTAAAATAGTTCATTGATATATAAATAATATGATTGATGTCATATTGATTTTTTAATAATTCAGTTCTTCTAGTAATCCATTTACCTAAACTATTCAACTTTCAAGAGAGAAAAATATAGCATATTGCCATAAATATCACTTCTAGATCTAAAGGAATAGTAACAATCAATTTAAGACTTTAAGACGTCATTTTAAATAGTCAAAACCATATACCAGTAAATACAAGAACAATGAGATAAATGAAGAGAAATACACTAACTATCTGTTGAGTCAGGCAAGACTTTTTCAATTGCATTTCGAGGGACAAATAGGAGAAAACAATTGAAAAGGAAAATACTTCATGTTTATCAAAGATTACACAGCATTTAAGAAATCAGGAGCAAATCAGTGTGCCTATAGACTTCTTAGAGAAACAGGTTGAATGTAAATTATAAATAAAGTCCTATATGACATACTAATTTGGAGATCCAAAAGGATTTTGCTGATTTTTGTATCTTGCTTTCTTTGTTAAAGTAGACCTTCTTTATGATAGAAACACTCAAGAAACTGGGTATAGAAGGAATAGAAAAATTTACCTTTCTGAACACTACCTTTGGTAGTCTTAAGAAAAATAGAAATTGGGGGAAGTAGTGATCTTAGTTACAGGGAAATGTCAAATACTCCATAAATACCCAGGGAAAGTTGTAAGTACATTAAAATGGGAACTTTAAAAAATGTTTTAAGTAACAAAGTACAAAAAATATTCATACACACATGTAACTCTCATGAAAAAATTCTTTACTATATTTGCTGTGACTGAATTTTTTTCTGTTTTGTTTTATTTTATTAATAGATAATTTTATAATAACCCAAATAATTGATTTCATAGCCAATTAATGGGCTGTAGCCCACACTTTAAAAAATACCGTTGTCATGGTTTGAATGTATACCCCTAATTTTATGTGTTGGCAACATAATCCCTAAATTCATATACATACTATTTTTAAGATAAAGTCTTGCTGTGTTGCCTGGGCTAGAGTACAGCGGCATCATCATAGCTCACTGCAACCTCAAACTCCTAGGCTCAAGCCATCCTCCTCCCTTAGGCTCCTGAGTAGCTGAGACTATAGGCACACACCACCACGCCCAGCTAATTTTTTCTATTTTTTGTAGAGGTGGGGTCTTGCTATGTTTCTTAGGCTCAAATTCATATCTTGATGGTATTTGGAGGTGAGGTCTTTTGGAGGTAATTGGGATTAGATAAGGTCATCAAGGTGGGGCTCCCAAGATGGAACTAGTGGCTTTGTAAAAAGAGAAAGAGATGCCTGAGGAGCAGGCTTGCTCCATCTCACCATGTGATGACACCCACCATGTCAGGACATAGCAGAAAGGCTGTTACCAGATGCCACTGCTGTGCTCTTGGACTTCTGAACCTCCAGAACTGTGAGACAAATAAACCTCTATTCTTTATACATTACCCAGTCTGTTGAATTCAGTTACAGCAACAGAAAACAAACTAAGACAATCGGAAAACTGATGATGAGGTTTTGAATTTAAATATGGAGGCAGGAAGGAAAGATTTCTAAGTACAGTAGATATAATAATAGTAGCTAACATTCACTGAATACTCATTAGTTGTCAAGCTCATTTAATAAATTATTTTATTCAACCTTACAATATCTTCAGGAGGTAGTTGCTATTAGTATCCAATTTTATAGATGAAGAACAGAGAGAGAGAGAAAAATCAGTAACTTCTCAGAGATCACAGATTGAAATGTTAGAACAGAAATTCAAACTTAGTTGCCTAACTATGTGTTTTAAAATTAAATTATACTGCTGCAAAAACCTGATTAAAATAGTTGTGGAAGACGATATTCAGAGGAAGTTAAGTTATCTGAATATAACATTTATAAAATCGGCATATTGAAAATATATAAATATAATATTGCATATAGTTAAAGCCAAAATCAAATGTACAGTTAAAAAAACAACAATTTGTATAAATTTACAAAATGTCTAAATCTGAAATTTTTATTAATAGTTATTGAACATATTTATTTTATATAATTATGAATTTTAAATTGCCATAAATTAGCACTTTACCTATCTATCTACACTTTTTTTAAAAGAAACCAAAACACATTGAAAAGAGAAAAAAGTAAAATGTCTGAGTAAATGGAAAACTGAAAATTAGTAGTGCTTCATATGTTCTCAAAGATCTTAAACAAATTTGTCATAAAGGCTTTCAACTCTCAGCAATCAAAATGAGAGAAATAAAAATTGCTGATAGATAAAATGTATAAGTGTGATTAAACAAAAGAGTCAGCATGGATATCTTGGGAAGGAGGCATTTAATACATTTTTTCCCTTTTTATACCCAAATGAGATTTTCCCAGACTCCTCCACTAAACAAAAACAGCGAAAAATGTAATGGTTTTAGTAGAGTACTTTTAAGAAGGCAGTGACTTTATCATAACAAAGTGCAATAATATTTCTTGGGTGACATGTTAGTTTATTAAATTACAACATTAGTAATTGAGACCCAACACTCATTATGAATCCTAATTAACTACATAACCAACCATAATGAAAACATGAAAGAATGTCATTTATAATGGTGAATGATAGCAGTAGTACCTTGCCATGTTAGGTTACACTCAGTTCATGCAAGATCTTTCTAATATTTCTTATATTAATGATATAAAAATGGTAACCTCCTTTAAGGTCCAACTTGAATTTTATGCAGTATCTTATTTATTTCATCTTTTTGCTTTTTCCTCCAAAGTCCTTCAGGTTTTCACTTATAGAATTAAAATGCAACATATGTTCTTTTTGTGTATTCCATGATACATAATGCGGAGATGATTACAGAGTAAGTACTGATTGCATTTTTAACAACTGCTTATTTTCATAGTAAATCATGCAATTCCTTGCAATTATTGTCCAACAGACTCAATTCTTCAGTGTGGTAAGGCTTAACCTTCCGGGCTGCTCATTTGCCTTTCCCACTGAGTTGAAAATGGACAGAATCATGAAGCTTCCTCGGAGCCTATGGAGAAGATTTATTTTGTTTCAACACTGATTCTTAACCTTAACAACTCCTATGTTAGCAGTTCAACTCACTTACGTATTGGTCCTTTTTTGTGGGTGGAAACATTTATCACCTTTTCTTGCTAATTACTGTCTGCATATAAACTTCCCTGACAGCATGTCTTTTAACCTAAAGTTTAAAACTAAATTGTATTGCTCAAATGCAAATCATCTTGTCAGTTAAAAAAAGAAAAAAAGAAAAACAATAGTAGGTTGATATATATGTCATATCAACAATAAATTGATTGTTAATTATGATTTATTTTGTAGACATTATACAAGAACTTTACAGGAAAAAATTATTAATAATATTGTCCTTGCAACAACCCAAAGTAGGATGGTATCATGATTATTTTTCCTAATTAAATGATGAGAAAAACAAAATTTTGAAATGTTAGGTATTAATAAATCTGTCATGGTCTGGTAGCTGTTAATAGTAAGTGACAGAGCAGAGAATTGCAGCTCCATAGCTCAAGCCTTTAACTGCTATAAATAAAGTTAAATAATAGGATATTAAACAAACAAAGCAATCTGCTGATATAGCTAATTTAGAGTTATAAAAAGAAAAAATAAATATTTTCAAAAGGAAAATCATACATTTTTTTCTCTTTGTTACTTTGCTCATTGGGCTGCTCTAATATAATAGTGCATAATTCTTTTGACTGGGGGTCAACATCTAAGTCTCCCTTGGAGTCAGAAAGTGACAAGGAATAAAATTCTATAAAGCTGATGACTGTTAGAATGATATCTACAGCTGATGTATTCAATATTCTGTTGAAAATATGTTGGTGATCAAAATACCAAAAGATAGAAATATAGTAATAAAAATATTTTGAAGAAAAAATACGTAGTGTTTAACATTAAATATAAACACTATATAAATACAAGATAAATATATTAATTCAATTTCCCAAATAGGAAACATTCAGAACAGTGTCTTGAGCCAAGGGAAGTGGGAGGGGTCCTTTATTCTGAACTAATGTAATACCTACCTCATAGCAAGGAGTCTGTCTCTAGTGACAGGGCCAATGTATCCAGCAGAATTAACAGTGCTTTTCCTCCTATCAGGTGCAGATCAACAGCACTCATTCTCCATATTACAAGTATTTTGTTTCTTTAGTAGTTTTACTTCAGGTTGCAATCCATCCTTGCTTTCTTGTCTTCCTGTCTACGATATGTTTTGTGTCTAAAGTTCTGTTTCATATGTCTGATCTCATCCAATCTCTCTTCATTTTGCAACTTGACATATCCAGTTTTGTGTTTATCTGTTGTTACCACTTCCTCTTTTTTAGATGAGGAGTTCTGGTTTTTGTGGAAATATCTTCAATATGCACCTTCTATGACTTATGTGAATTTGTATTTCATGTTTTTATATAAGAATTACAAAGGTTGTATTTCAATTTGTTATTGAATGATGATTGAATTATTTTGCATTCCTCTACTTGGGTAGCAGACGTTGGCAAATTGTTAAATATCAGTACATAATGGTAAAAGAAATACTGACTCCTTTTAAATTTAACCTTGGATATGATTATGTATTTTTGTTTGAGGTATATGCAGTCCTGAAAACTTAGTGTAAACATAATTTTGAAAATACAAATAATTATTTTTTAAAGTCTAATGTAAATGTCATGAATTTTCTGTTCTTACAGATTATTCATCTCTGTTTCTTCCCTGAAAGAATATGTAATTGAGATATAATCATATATTTGACTTTACATCAAAAATATAAGAAAAAGCTAATTAGTCAAAAATAAAGTATGCTTATATTAAAAATATACACATGAAACAACCCTGTATGAAAGAGGAAAACGTCATTTGTGTAAAGGTCCAGATAAGATTTTGCAAGATAGCTTACTTCAACTACAGCTGACTTGAATTCCAGTGAGCCCCAGGTCCTTAAAAGTACCAAATTGCTTCTGACAATTAAGTTTCCCAAGACTGTCAACATCTTGCACTACAGGCAGGCTCAGTTTTAAGGGGACTGTCTTTACTGAAAATGTCCTTTCTGGCACTGCTTCTATTAATCCCTATGAGTTTTAAAGAAGGGAGTCGCTTTTGATATGAGTTTAACGCTTTGAGGTTACCAAAGAGTAAATCTCAAGATAATCCACTCGAATACTGCAGCCCTTGCGCTTACTGGGGATCCGTAAGGAAGGCTCAGAAAATTGTGTAATTGATTACGTATAGCTCAAAGATTTCCTCCTGAATGATTCTGTACCGGTATATGTTTTTTTCATCCTATTTTCTTAAAATGGATGTAGATAGAATTACCAACACATGTTATATTTGGTACGAATGTGAAGAATGCTATTCTTTCCATTTTAAGTTAATGACTTCAAATAGAAGATTTGTGAAGTCTATTCTTAAACATATTTTATTAAAATTTATTCCAGTACAACATTATATGGTAGATATCAAAAGAAGAACCATATTAAAATGCATAGTTATTATTAACAGAATGTGTTGGGCTTTTGGAAAAAACAGCATCTAGTAAGGCCCTCTAGGATTAGTTTCAGGCCCATTGCTATTTAACATATTTATTAACAATCTGGATAGAGTGCTGAGGAGCAGATGATTCAAAATTGAGAGGAAAAGCAAATACTATCCTTGAAGATGTAAGATTCAGCAACATCTAGAGAGATTAAAAGAATGGGCAAAGGGGTTCTTAGTAAGCTTTAGCACATGCATTAGTAAAGAAAGAAGCAAACATTTAAAATTGGAACTTTAAGCAGACTCCTCTTTCACATTGGAGAGATTTGCAATAATGTGTTCTAGCCAAACAGCATTCAATATGTATATAATTAAATTATGCAGTTATGCACATTATTATTTAAGATGCATGCATATACTATGCCAAAAAGAGACACTAAGCATTCAGATGTAAAACAGTGACAGAATCATCACCACAGAAGAACTATGGACAAAGGGTAAATTTTATCATAAAGTAACAAAAAATTCAACAGTTAGATATATAACCAGAGGTATGAACTTAAATCATAATGCAAGATTAAACCACAGCTGGGGCAAAGTTCTCTTGTTCTCTATAAAAAACATACTGACAGCCTGGAAAACATATGAGAGCACCTAAAGAGAAGAAAAGTCATAAAATAAATCACATTATGAAAAATTTAAAGAGTAAATGAGAGTGACGAGAACATAAAGATTATGATGAATCAAAAAAGAGTAGTGATTAAGAAAAAAATTCATTTATTATTATACATAATTTTCTGAAATACTTATTTTAAGGAAAATGAAGAAAGTACAGACAGAATTGTTGAAGTGTTTTAAAATCAACAAAATTCTAGATGGTACATCATGATGAGGATTCACTGCTCTGGGTTTCGAGAATTCGTGTAGTTCAGATAGATTATTTTCCTCTTAATTTTCAGATATTTTAACCTTGTGTTTTGTTTACTAATACTTAGGTTGTTCTACTAAACTCACCATAGGAGTTTTAATTTTGAAATATCCTTTTAAAAATCTCCCCAATGTATTTTATTTGGATTTTTCTTGATTTGCATATAATTACACATTGTATTTTATTAAAGGGATCTGAGAAAAAGAACAAGAAAGGCAGGGCTAAGAAAAATAGGACAATTCATTATAAAATTAGAGAAGCATCAGTGTATATTATATTCATACATAAGATCATATAAACAGTGAAAAAATAGATACAATTTTCAGAAGATAAGTGTGTTGATATGTAATCATGTCTAGTGGAAGTAGTTAAAATTAGCTAGATGTTAGAAGTTGTATAAGCATGCATTGAGACTATTTTGGGCTAATTAGGCATCGAGAATATTAGGGAGTGATTAGGAATTTAATGTGAGATATTAACTATTTTAACAAAATGAAGAGGGATATAACTGCATTGAATATAAATTGTGATTTCTAGACAATGAAAAACTTGGTAGGTGTAGACCTATTACTATATGGTCACATTAAAAATAATATTATTTTTCTAACTATATTTTCCATGTTCTCTATTCATTAATGAAAATTTGAGGGAATAAAATATATTTTTTTAAATATTTGTTGGTTTAAAAATAACACCTATTTTAAAAGGGACTGCTTCTATCAGAATGTCAGGTTTTAGTCTGAAATGTCGGTTCTTAGTGCTCTCATGGCCAATGAATGATCAGACACACCAAGGCAAGTGTGAAAATGAGGTTTATTGGGGAGAAAAAGATAGGATTGCAGGGCAAGGGCAAGATACAGAACTACAGAGCATGATATATATGCCACAGATGACGACCAGACCCCCTGTTGCAGCAAAGGGAGAGCAAAAGGAAGGGCACAAAAAAAAAGGGCTTGGTTATGGTCTGCGTCTTGTTTTATAGTGCCTGGCCTGGGACCTGCCTAGTGGCTCAGATGTCACCATGAAACCGTTTTGATTGGACAGTTGGGAGTTACATTATTATGCATGCAGGTTGTTCTAGGTCAATTTCAGGACTCCATGGTACCTATGCTGCTTGGCCCCTGGGCTACAGAGTCCTCTGCATTCTTTTTGCAGCTGGCTCACTAAGTTGATTGGCAGATTCACAGGGTATTCCCTTCTCCCCAGGTATGGCAGTCGCTCCAGAGATTAGGGTGGAGCATTGACCAAGATGGGGGCCACAGCACCCACTTTCGTCCTTAGGAGACCCGAAATCCCTCGCTAACTACCTAACAAGAATACACAGTAGCATTTAATTATATTGTTTAAACAAATTAAAAGAATCTAATTTTTATACAAATGAAATACACTGACAGGCGGGAAATGAGAGACATAAAGATGAAACGGTGTTAACACAAAACGGGGAAAGAAGAAGAAAGGCTCCGAGATTATCAAGGTGGCTCTGTTTTAGGTCGGTGATGTGTTATACTCTCCAATTTAACTGTTTTGGTGGTTTTGAACAATGCTTCTGTGGAAAGGCCTCGGTCAACCAAGGAGGACAAGTGACACGTGTTGAGGTATCTAAGATTAAAAAAGAAAAAAGAAATAGAGGCAAGTATTTTTAGCTGAATATTAATTTAATAAGTTACAAACTTACTGGAAGTACGTTTAAAAAGTTATGTCAAGTTTACCAGTATATGAATTATTGGTATTCATACAGAATATGAATAAAGTCACATAACATTCAGGATGATTTGTGTCATGTTACATCCATTCTCCAAGAAATTATCTTATGTAATAATTACAGTTTTTATGATTTACCTCAAAAGCTGTGATTTTACCTATCTTGCCCAGAGTTTTCTAGTTTTTTTCTTTCAGACTGTGACAATTACCTTTCCCTGACACCTAATCTTTTGTACCTTTCTGTCAGAATGTACTTTTTTCTTACCATTATTTTTTTTTATTTCAATAGGTTTAGGGGATACAAGTGGTTTTCTGTTACATGGATGCATTGTATACTTCTTAACACATTTTTTTTTCATCCTTTTCTGGTTGCTAGTTAGCATGAATGCATCAATGCATAATTAGGTTAAAAATACCCTTTAAATTTATTCTGCTAAAGATATTACCCACCTATTAAATTTGAGACAAATCTCATTATTAAGCACACAAGCCCTGCCTTCTCCATGGTATCTGATAAAAAGATGAGATTATGATTCCTAAAATATCCTTCATATGGAACAAAATATTTTCTATTCTCGTTAACATCTAAGTTTTTTTTTTTTTAAGGAGATTAATTTAATGACATTTTTCTGATCTCATACTACCTTTGGTTGCTATTCAACAAAACAAGACTTGGCTTTAATGTTGCTTTTATTGCGTAAATAAAGAAGAAACATTCCCATGCATAGTATTATGAATTCTAAGTGAAAATTGCTTTTAAAATAGCTGTGTATATTTTATACATGTTTTTAATTTTCAAGCAGATGTTGTAAGAAAATTAAGATTTTATATAATTATATTAGATGTCAATGATACTGGATTTCTCAGAATTCCAAATATATCAGATACTTAATGCCAATAATAAACTATTCTTGAATAACTTTTGTATATTTAAGGTTATGCCATTATGCATTTTTTGAAATTATAATGATAAGACCTGTGCATGCAAAATGCAATGGGATTTTCAGAAATATGGGAAGACGCTCTCATAAAAAAAAAAAAAAACATGAACAAAACAAAAGAAAAGGCAACAAGATTTATGTTTTACATCTACATTTCCTGTTTTTGTGTGCATGTGTTTGAAAAACTGACACTTATGCTCATCTAAAGTGTATAAAATTATTTGTAATTTTTTATGTTAGACAATTTTGTTGATTGGAAAATTTCTATGTTACTTTATATACTTAAAACAACTTTTAAATACAGTGCCTGAGATTTCTGACTAAAAGGCAAAAAGATGATTTATTTAACTTAGTTTTACTAATTTGCAGGATAATATAAAGGCAAAAGTAAAATTGGACTTAAATTGTTACCTCTTTTCCCCATGAATATACAAAGCTTAGCTAGCTAGTTTAGCAAATATGTACTGGACAATGGTAAAGACATCAATTCATCAACCTTTTTTCATCATTCTATCATTTGGTAAAAGTTTAATATGTTTACAACATGAATTTTGTACAATATTTTTCAAATATTGAGTTTTATACAATCCATTGCATTTAATTATCATTAATAGAAATTAAATATATCATAAGCTATTAAATTCTATTAGAATTTTTAAAATAGCCCAGGAAGTTTTCTTGACCATAACTATCAGATTATCATCAGAACACTACATCCAGTAGAAATTGCACACAATATATTTCTCAAAAAATAAACAATATGCAACAAATATCCATAGAGGAGGAAATAAAGAGGAAAAGAGCTTTTTTCTAACAGTAAAAAAAAATTTTCAAGGAAAACATATTCATCCATTTCTATTTCTGATTCTTGCAAAACTTTAATGTTGTAGGATGATGTTTGAAGATATTTGAAATGCAAAATTTACTCAACGAGACTTACTCCCCAAGGTCATATGTCTTGCAGCTTTGCAAGATGCTGTTTTTGGCACATAGGAACCAGGGCTCTGGTACCCGTGCCTCATTAGCTTCCTCCACAAAGGGATGAATGCCCTTTCAGAAGAATTAAATGAAAAGTCAGATAAAACTAGGGCAGAAATTGCTGCCATGGATACAAAGCTGGACTCAGTACCACTGCATATCTGAACAAGTTGTTGTACAAAACTGCAGGAAGAGCAGGTGAAAAAATAGGAAGTGCTGCTGCCAAAAGAAGAGTATTCCAAGGACAGAGCAGTAACCATGACCTTGGTTTAATTTAGCTCTCTCCCAGTCAAAGTCACCCTCACACCATTGGAATGAACATGCTGGCAATGAAGGAAACTGGGGGTTAGGGGAGGGAGTACGTAAGAATCATTCTTGAGACAATCAATAGTAATTTTTATGATATTTAAATGAGGACAAAAATCAATACACCTTAGAAAGATAGTCAAGCTCCTGTGTAGCTAAAAGAATGGGAATGACAAAACTGATAAAAATTAAATACAAGCTGTCACGTTTAGAAGATGAAGATAAAATAGTAAAAGTCTTGCCAGCAAAAGAAGAGAGAGAAATTCAAGTAACATACTGTCCTCCTTTAATAAAACTCTTTCTTAAACAAGAAAAGAGAAAAACCTGTGCTTACAAAAACAAAATAAAACAAACAAAACACACTGGAGTATGGAAAATAAATTTCATACCCTTTATTATAGAACTTGTTATGTAACAAAATATTTGTTTCAAATTTGAAACATATTAGTTGTTTTAAATTTTCTGAATATGTTTTTCAAATTACTTAGGTATCATGTAAAAAGTAAAATAAATGAAAAATAGTGCAATAAAATTTTTTTCTGAAGGGAGACGTTTAATGGATGTTTCATATTGTTTAAATTTCTACTGTGTTATTCATTGAAAATACTTCATGTATTTTGTGTGGATCATTACGAGATCATCATTTGTAACATTTAGAATGTCATGTATATTACTAAGTCATTAAGAAAATCTGCCTCAGAGACCGGTAGGAAATTATAGGTAGAAATAGGAAAGGAATATTACGTGGTTTTAGTGGGATGAAATGCTTTATGCTGTAGGGCAGTGGGGAATTCTAGAGAAAAACTCACATATTTTATAATATTTAAGGTGTTTCTGGGAGACCTGTCAATAAGGAGTGACAATTAAACTGTGTTTTGATAGATAAATACATGTTCATATAGCATGGTGGAATGGAATTCTAGAGGATGTATAATATCTTAGCAAAGTCTTTGAAGTGTGAAACAGATTAGCGAGTTCGGGGAACTGCAAGTGGAGTTTACATTCAGAGCGTAAACTGGAGCAGCTTTAGCAACACCATGGAGAAGGGTTTTAATTCACATAGACATAGATAGGACATCTCCCGTGTGGGTCTGCTGTTTGCATAATTCAAGAAAGCCTCCTACACTTCTCTTAGGCCACATGTTCTTTTCAAAATAGACTCCAGGGACTATGTATTAGGCAATACTCTGAGACACTTTTACATCATATAGGTCACTTTAGAATTTAGATATGTTTATTTTTATCTGTTGGGAAAAAAAAAGTGTTAAAAATTCTACCATGATAAGTTGTTTAACTATCATGTCATTACCATATTTTATCTGTTAAAAATAAACCAAGCTGATTTAACAGAAGTATTCTGTTTTTATGAAGAAAATCTAAATAACAATCTTAACAAATTAGTATGAACAATGTCTTACCATTATTTTGACAAAGCAGGTTCTCTAAGATCTGATGCACAAAAGCTTTGACACTGGAAACCTGGCGAAGACCAAAAGTCTTAAGAACAGCACCCTGTCACTTTCAATTTGAAATTATATGGAGCAATAACTCAAGCTCTTGCTGATGAAAAGTAAACTGCCCAGAAACATTGATTTCTTAAATAACTAAAATAGAATGATAGAATGACATTGTCCAACTGTGCATAGTAGTGGTTGAAGGTGAGAGATGTGTGAAAAAATTACTCCCTATACTATTATTTTTGTCTTCAAAGAAACACCACACTAATATTGATGAATTGATGTAGTCCTTTTTGTCTTTGAACACATTAATCAAGTATTGAGCTATTTATATGACATAGTCTAAACAAAGCTGTTAGCTGTTCATATGACTTAGCTTTTCATTTATCTGCTTTGCTAAAAAAATGATTTTTCATATATCCAAGCTATTATTCTTCTTTTGACCATGTTTATTCATATTACAGGAGGGAACCCATTTATGCACTTAAATGTTTATTAAGTGATTGTTTTATGAGTACCTACTAAGTGCCGGGACTTATAATAGAAAATGCAAATATGTTGCTTATTTTCATATAGAATCTATGACACCTTGAAGATCATAAACTAATAGTAGAGATAAACATGAAATAAAAGACTATGCAAATTTGTATAAAATTGATGATTATAAGAGATGTGAAGAACACAAATGGTTGGTCAAATTTGGGCTGTTAAATGCTTCTTTGTGGAAACAATACTTTATTGAGAACTATAACATTGATAGGAATCAGTGAGAAAGAGTGCTCAGAGGGTAGATTTTCAGATAGAGTAACAGGGCATTATCACCATGATAAAGAAATGGGATCGTATCAAAGGGATACAGAGAAGCCATTGAAGAATACAGATATGATTTTATCTGACAATAAAAAAATAAAATTCAAAGAATATTGAACATTTGAAGGACTTGAAATGATGATGTATATTTTAATAAGATTATTCTAGATACTCCGGAAAAATGGTTCAGCATAGTGTCTAGGGTTAGACAGAGCAGGGAAAGAGAAATTAGTTCAAAGATAATTGAAATAACCTAAACAATACAAGATTAGGAAATTGAAATGGTAATAAACTGAGATATCTTATTTATTAGATTCATAATGAGCTAGAATTGACAATGAATATGTAGAATGGAGAAAGATGGAATTGTCAATATTGGCTTCCAGTTTTAAAAGGTGAGGAATTAACTTGATAAATAGTAACATTCTTTACTAAGAGGAAGAAAAGTGGCAATTAATATATTTTTGCTGTCAAGAGCAGGATGATTTTAGCCATGTTTGAATGCTAGAAAGATATCAAATAGGGATACTCAGTTAAGTATTTGTATATATAGGCCTAGAACTTGGAGGAGATGTCTGAACTCTTCAGCATAAAGGTGTAAGATTTAAAATCAAGGGAATGAAAGAGATGTGTAAGACTAAAAAGGGACAATTGTAAGTGAAGAGAACACAAAGGGACAAACCTTGATAAATTCAAAATTAAAAGGATTACAAAGGAGAATAAATTAAGACAGGCATCTAGCACGGGATAATAGAGAAAAATGAAGAAAAAAAGGAGAATATGGATAGAAGAGAAGAATTGTTTCCATCAGGAGACAGGGTCATATATGTGGGATGTTGTTGAGAGATTGAAGATGCAATATTGAATTTCCTTCTTTGTGTCTGAGAATACAGAAATCATGGCTACAACTAACAAGCTTGTTTAGTTGAAGAATCTGGGGCTTTAAATGATATTACAATGAATACTTTGTACAGCATGTAAAGCTATGTAGTATTATTTCCATTTTGCAGTTGAGAATACTGAGTCAAAGGGTAACTTTCCCTGCTGTCAACAACTAATATTTAGATGAAAGGCCTTTGAGTACAATACGTTAGACATAGAAGTCTAGGCTCATTACCATCAGACAATATATATCTATGCCACAGTGATCTGTTCCATAACCTATAAATTTAATTTGGACTGTCGGTTTTAATCTCTTTTTAAATGACTTTTTAAAAAATATATTGATTTTTAGATTACATATACATATTGTATAGTGGTAAAGTCCGAATATTTTGTGTAACCCTCATCTCATTATTGTACATAGTACCCCTTAGGTAATTTCTTATCCCACACCACTCTCCCAGCCTCCCATCCTTTTATTCTTCCCAGTCTCCAATGTCTATTATTTCACTCTCTGTGTTCATGTATACTCAATATTTAACTCAGACTTAAAGGTGAAAACATGCAGTGTTTGACTTTCTGTTTCTGAGTTATTTCCCTTGAGATAATGACCTCCAGTTCTATCCATGTTGCTGCAAAAAACATGATTTTATTCTTTTTTATGGCTAAATAGTATTCCACACACATACATACACATACATATACGTACACATACATATATATATATATATACACACACACACCACATTATTTTAATGCAGTTGTCAGTTGGTGTACACTTAAGTTAGTTTCATATCTTTGCTATAGTGAGCAATGCTTCAATAAACATATGAATACAGGTATCTTTTTGCTATAATAATTTCTTTTCCTTTCAGTAGATACCCAGTAGTAAAATAGGATCAAATGATAAAGCTATTTTCAGCTCATTGAGGAATCTCCATACTGTTTTCCATACAGGTTTTATTAATTTACATTCCCACAAACAGGGTATAAGCATTCTTTTTTCACCACATCCTCATCAACATTTATTGTTTTTTGACTTTTTAATAATGTCCATTCTAAATGGAGATAGGTGATATCTCACTGTGGTTTTAATTTGCATTTCTCTGATAAATAGTGATGTTGAACATTTTTTCATGTTTGTTGATCATTTGTATGTCTTCTTTGAAAAATGTTCATGTCTTTTGCACAATTTTTAATGGGGCTATTTTGTTATTGTTTTTGTTTTTGTTCATTTGTTTGAGTTCATTGTAAATAGATTCCGGTTATTAATCCTTTGTTGGATGCATAATTCATGATATTCTCGCTCATTCTATTTACTCTGTTGATTATTTCTTTTCCTGTGCAGAGCTTTTTAGTTTAATAAATTCAGTAAAATCTCAGGATACAAAATCAAAGAAAGGAAATCAGTAGTATTTCTATACACCGATAATGACCAACCTGAGAACCAAATTAAGAACTCAATCCCATTTATAACAGCTACAAAAATACTTAGGAATATTGTGAAAATGGCCATACTGCCTAAAGCAATCTACAGCTTCAATGCAATTTCTATCAAAATACTAATGCCATTCTTCACAAAATTTGAAAAACCAATCCTAAAATTCATATAGAACCAAATAGTCAAAGTAATTCTATACAAAAAGAACAAATCTGGAAGTATCACATTACCTGACTTCAAATTATACTGCAAGGCTACAGTAACCAAAACAACATGGTCCTCGTATAAAAATAGACACGCAGATCAATCAAATAGAATACAGAACCCAGAAAGAAAACTTAAAATTGACAGTCAACTAATCTCCAACAAAGCAAACAAAAATATATACTGGGGAAAGGACACCCTATTCAATAAATGGTACTGGGAAAATCAGATAGCAATATTCAGAGAACTAAAACTGGATCCCTATCACTCACCACATACAAAAATTAACTCAAGATGGATTAAAGACTTAAATATAAGATCTGAAACTATAAAAATTCTAAAAGAAGACCTAGAAAAAATACCTCTAGACATTGGCCTAGGCAAACAATTTATGACTAAGAGCAAATGCCACAAAACTAAAAATAGATAAACAGGGCTTTATTAAACTAAAAAAGCTCTTGTTTAAATGACTTGAAAATATTCCACATACCTTTGAGTCTTTGCACATTCCACTTCTTTTAAAGGAGGTATCCGCCCTTCTTTTTCTCTTCGTTTTAATTTCAAAATATTAAGGGAGCACAAATGTTTTTGATACATGGCTCGAGTTAGAGCTATAAATGTTCCCATCACTCGAATAGTATTCAATGTACCTGTTAGGTGTTTTTTTTGCCCCCCTCTCCTCTCCCCCTGCTTGAGTTCTTATGATTTTTACTTCCCTATGCGCACTTGTGTGCTCATAGGTTAGTTCCATTTTATTAAAGAGTACATATGGTGTTTGTTTATCCATTCTTGAGATACTTCCCTTAGAATAATGGTCTCCAGTTCCTCCCAAATTGCTGCAAAAGTCATTAATTCATCATTTTTATGATTAAGTAGTATTCCATGGTATACATATATCACATTACATTACTCCACTCATGAATTGATGGGCACTTGGATTGATTCCACATCTTTGCAATTGTGAATTGTGCTGCAATAAATATTCATCTGCGGTTATGTTTTTAATAAAAAGACTTATTTTCCTTTGGGTAGCTACCTAGTAGTGAGATTGCTGGATTGAATGGCAGGTCTACTTTAATTTCTATGAGAAATCTCTATATTGTTTTCCATAGGGCTTGTACTAATTTGCTTTCCCACCAGCAGTGTATAAGCGTTCCTTTCTCTCTCCACCCACACCAGCAACTACTATTTTTGGACTTTTAAATAAAATCCAAAATGTCCACACTACCCAAAGTGATTTATGGATTCAACGCAATCCCCATCAAAATACCGACAACATATTTCACAGATCTAGAAAAAATGATTCTATGCTACGTTTGGAGCCAGAAAAGAGACCTAATCACCAAAGCAATCCTAAGCAAAAAGAACAAAAATGGAGGTATCACATTACCATATTCAAATATATTATGAGGCTATAGTAACCAAAACAGCATGGTATTGGTACAAAAATAGAGACATAGACCAATGGAACAGAATGAAGAACACAGATATAAAACCATCTACCTACAGCCAACTGCTCTTTGATAAGGCAGACAAAAATGCACACTGGAGAAAAGAAGCTTTATTCAATAAACGGTGCTGGGAAAATTGGATAGCCACATGCAGAAGAATGAAACAGGACCCCTACCTCTCACCACATACAAAAATTAATTCAAGATGAATAAAAGACTTAAATGTAAGGAATGAAACCTTCTCTTTCTTATCTATCACTGAAAATTCAAATCAAGAATCTTCTCTCTTGAAATGACTCACTGTAATTTTTCCTTTTATTCTCCTCTGCAATTACAGTGTTCTCTTTCTGTCCTCACATAGCACCTGATGTGTGTCTCTATAATTATAGCTATCGATATGTAAGATATTGTTCAATTGCTGCCTTCTCTCTCAGTCTATATCTTCTTGTGATCAGAAACTGTTTTTATTTACATTAGACAGGTATTTTCACCACTCTTAGTAATATACAGTGTTTATGAATAAATGAATGTGTGAATGAAGCACCAAAATTTACTTTCGGTATTTTTAGTGTTTACTCAATGCATTGTCTGCCTTTTCTGTATTCATACACTTATCTTGGTTCCAAGCAGAATCTATTTGAAAAAGTTACTATAAATTAATTTTCTTCCCATTATTTAATAATATTAGCAGAAGGAGAATGCCTAGAAAACAAAATTGGACATGAATAAATTTGGGTGGCATTATATTTACATTATTCATGTGTTGTATTCCAGGTATAAATTTTGAGAATATAATGATATTTGGGGCCCTATTTACTTGTTGCAAAATCCCCATCAAAATACCAACAACATATTTCATAGATCTAGAAAAAATGTTTCTATGCTACGTTTGGAGCCAGAAAAGAGACCTAATCACCAAAGCTCGATGTTGACAAATAGGAGAGAAAGAAAAGATTGTTCTTCTCTTTTCATTAGAAGGTAAGTTTCTTTCTCTCCTGTTTCTTTTTCTCTTTTCATTTTTTAATTTTTCTGCTTTCTTTGTTTTCTTATTGATATTGTTTTAATATGCCAACAATGCAAGCAGGGAAAAAGTGGTGACTAAGCATACAATTACATTTATCATTTTAGCTTGTCTATTAGGCACAAAAGTTATCCCATAAATGTTATATTGACATCACGGTTTATACAGATTCATTAGAATAGTTATTTAGTAATTGCCTTTCTATTCTCCAACTCACCCATCCCCCACTGCATCACTCCCCTGGAGTTTTATTTGTTGCTTTAGAATCATTTAAAAATATTTACTTAAAAAAAAAAAGTTTAGTTAATGACTGTTCAGCTTAGTTGAACAGTTGGTTTCTCCTATTTATTATTTACAATATTTACTTATTTATTATAGAATTTATTGTCAAATGGGAGAAGTGATGCTTTGTTAAAGCTACATATTTTCCCAGATTTTATCTCACTGTAAAAAAATCGCTGTAACTTTTGGGGAAATAGAATTTATTTAGTTTTAAATACATAAATTTATTTAATCCAAATTCTCTATTAGGGATGACATCCAATTCTGAAAATTTATGATGTGAAATTTATGGGTCACATGAAAGATTTATCAAATACATATTGAGTCAGAAGGTCTAGCTTTGATCACAATTCTAATGCCAACACACTTGTGCCTTTAGTCTAAGGCATCCAATTTCCATACAATTCCATTTTCTTTTTTATTTAATTTTAAATGACAGAATTTTTGCTAGCATATATTGCAACCCCTTGTAGCTCTGCAATAGCATGTTTCTACATAGTAAAGGGGAAGTTGCCAGGGATGTGGCCAGTATAGTTTTTCAAATATTATGATATTAAGCAATTTCATTTGATAGCTACTTATAGTGTTGTATTTTTCCTTACCTAAATGCATATTTAAGGTTTCAATTAAAGATACCATAATGTTAACTATTTTGAGCTTGGGCAAGTAAAATCACGTTCAGTTAATGACTTCTGTTTTTATGTTTCCTTCTCTGTCAAGTGTTAAGCACATGATGAATGACCTCTTTTGCATCGAAGCTACATCCATAATTGGATTGTATCCACAAATTCAGTTGGAAGAGATACATTCACTCATACAGATTTTAATGCACCATATATTGTACAACTATATTCAGATATCTATACCTTGTATGTTAAGAATTGAATGACTTAAATGCACAGTTCTGTAGACCTACTGCTATAGCATAAAAGGTAAGGTATAAAATAAAAGGTCAAAATTAGTCATAAAGAATGTATCCCTGTTTTGGAATGGATAATCAATACATTTTTTTTTTAAAGTCTTAAAAGTCTTAATTATAGTCTGACCTCTGTCCCAGGACAGAACAAAATATTACAGGCCCTTACTGGCTTATACCTAACACTGCCTTTGTCACTTTGCAGGCAATCTCTAGTCATATTTTTTAGTCCTAATAAGGCAAAATAAGAAAGTAATGAAATAAAGAACTTGAAAATAATCACTATGAAAATGCAAAAGCACATGAGGAAAAAGAAGTAGAAAGCAAAATCTGACTGGAGGAATTGATTGAATGCATCCATCTATAATAGGAGGTGTGTATATATGTGTGTACTAACGTGTGTGCAATTTTGAGTCTCTAGCTGTATCCTGGGAGCATATTATTCTTACATGGGAAGTATGGTATCTGATACAAACTCTCTGTAATATAAGATTATGCAATAAAAGGACAAATATCTCCCTTTAACGCATAATTAGAGTTCCTTAAAATGATGTATAACAGTACTTAAGGAGGGAAAAAGTGGCAACTCATGAAATATACACATATATAATTTCTTGTTTTCAGTAATTTGTACTGTGATCCTTACAATAATTAGGAATTTCATATGAAATGTTTTTGGCCATGTGAACTGCCAACTGTCACATGTGCTGCTGCTGATAAAATAATAATTTTCCTGTAAAATAAATATATAGCTAAAAGAGGCTAAGAAATTTAGTGAGTTAAAAAAAGCTCAATCTGATTGAACATACATGTGTTGAACGCCCATAATATACGTTGCATTCTGCCCTCTTCTACGTGCAGGGTCTCCTTTACTCTTGCTTCACTTGGAGGTATCTTTCCTCTTTCAGTTGTAAAAGGAATCAAAAACATGCATTTGAGTTTAGTTCTTATTTCTGTGTAGAGACAGATAAACACATAAAAGCAACATCTAACCATTTATAATTATACAAATAATGTATGTTTATTGCAAAAAAATAAAATTAAAAAAATAATTATCATCCTAATACCTACAGATAACTATTAAAAGTACAGTTCTTTAAGACTTAAATAAATACAGGTATTAACATATAAATATTAATATATATGCCTATACTTTTCATAAAAGTATGATTATGTAATACTATTTATAGCTTGCTTGCTTCACTCAGTAATATTAAATAGTTTGTAAACACCTTGCCATGTCAAAAGTCTGCTTCCATACAATCATTTGTTTACCATAATTTTATTCTATAACTTTCATCCGTCTTAATCCATGTGTGCTTCTATGACAAAACATCTTATATTGGGTAATTTATAAAGAACAGAAATTTACTTCTTACAGTTCTGGAGGTGGGAAAAATCCAATATTAAGGTGCTGGCATTGATGTCTGGTTAGGCTGATCATTAATGATGGAGGCTTTCAAGGAATGTTTTTGGTTACGTACATTAATAAGTACAGAAATGATGGCCTCTGCCTACAGAGAGAACGCCAAGATTGCAAGAAAACATAAAATGAGAAGAGCCAGTCATTTATTTTTACCACAAAGCTCAAACACACTGCAAGTGGAATACCAACAGAACATGTTGCCATAATAGTAAAGAGGATCGATGTAGGTCTAGATTATTATGAAATAAAAGACAGTTTAATACACCCCCCACATTCCCATACACACACACACACACGCATGAACACACACACAGAGCTGATGAAATACGCTTTACACAATTGACGAAAAACAATAATAAAATATTCCAGATGCTTACAAGGGAGATACATTCACTCTCCCGTAACATTTGCTCCCTGCTCACCCAACACTCCTGAAACAGAACTTTAGGTAGGTTTGGTTGGAGACTAAGACATTGGGCTAGATAGAAGGTAATAACTTACATTATCAAAGTGAGCATTTTTGTGTAGCCTTACTGTGTTCAGAAAAAAACAGATCATTAGTATGAGTAATTTTTATAATAAATTTTAATTATTCCTTAAATATTGGTAATATGAACAAGAGACAATTGGGTGACTAATTGGGGAAAAACAATGATAGAAAGCCTTACTATTTGTTTTAAATTTTGGTTGTGAAAGTATAGAAAGTTAAAAAAACAATTCCTTTAGTGTATCTGTGTTTGCATTGGATTCCTAAATACATTTTTAACTTCATTAACCTTTATATGGTTAATAATCCCAGAAATACATGTTTCTTATTCTGGTCTGTTTCGGAATAATTTCTAATAAATAAGAGATTGTCATGAATAATTTGAAGATACCTATTTAATAAGTGATGAATCTCTAAAATTACTGACATACATTTAAAGGATAAATACATTTACTTTTATGAATAAAACAGTTTCAAATAATTTCAATGGCAAAAGAATATTGAGCTCATTAAATATAATATATATCTATATCTATATACATATACATATTCATAACTACAACTTAAATACTTAAAATATGATTAAGCCCCACCAAAAAACAGTTTATACCATTCTTTCTAGGAATGACTTTATGGAACTGTTCTTAAATAGTCTAGAATTCATAAACTTTAACACTTTCTCAGTATTTAAATTAGATTACACATTTATTGTACACTAAATACATGATATTGCAATAAAGTTAAATGAATAAGGGTGAGTTAATTTAGTTGCCATATAATTATTTCAACAAGGAAAACAGTAAATGTGCTTTATCACCCTAATTAATACATTAAACTTGCAAAGAATCTGAACATTTAACTGGTACTTAACAAAATAACTATAGTGAGTTGATTGGATATCAATTAATTGCCAACATTAGCATGTTAATTAGCATTTATTTTACTATAATGGCAATTATCTGGGAGATTACTAATTGAAATACTTTAGACTTTTCAATTATATTGATATTCTTTCTTTTTAGAGTATCTATACGGTAACAAAATGTATATACCTTATATGATTAAACTCAGGAACTCAGAAATAAATTCATATTTAACCCTTTGAATTTATTAAAACTTCCTTAATATACACAATAAGTTTGATCTCCATTTATTGTTTCTAAATCAGGATACTTTCATCAGCTCAGCTTTTTCTGATGTTGAACAAACCTAGAAAAAGTAGTGAAGTGCGAAGAGAGTAAAGAGAGAGATTTTATCTGCTTACCTTGATCCAGCTTTAGATAACTTGTCATATGGTGCTGGTCAGTTTTTCCAACTTATTCTTACAATCTCAGTTATAGCGCAAATTATTTTCCTCTGTAATTATAGTACTAATCACTGTAGATATATATATATATTTCCAAAAATACATGAAAGAATATTAAAGTTTTCAAAAATCTTTTGAAATCATCAGTCTTGGCCTCTTTTGCTTGCCTGCTTTTTTAAAAATATTTATTTATTTAAATATTAAATAACAATTGTCCATACTCATGGAATACATAGTGACGTTTTGATACATATAATGTATAGTGATCAGATCAGGGTAATTAGCATATCTGTCATCTCAAACACATATTATTTCTTTGTGCTGGGAATGGCAAAAGACATTGAATTAATTTTCTACTTATGCCATAACAAATTACCAGAGGCTATGGCTGAAAACAATACAAATTTATTATCTTATAGGTCTGAAGTTCTGATATCAAAAAAAATCTCACCAGCCTAAGATCAAGGGGCCAGCAGGACTGCATTCCCACCTGGAGGCTCTAGGAGAGAGTCTATTTCCTTGTCTTCCCAGTTTCTAGAGGTCACCTACATTTCTGGTTCAGAGCCCCGTTTCTCCATCTTCAAAGTTAACAATATTGCTCTCTCTTTCTCCACAATCTCTGTATCACTGATCTTTCTTCTCTCATCACATTTCTCCCTTAAGGGTTCTCCATTTTTAAAGACTCATGAGCTGTCATTCTGCCTGGCTTGAAAAAGTGAGATGGGCCAAACAAACTCGTTCTTTGAAAATTATAAAGTAGCTAACAAACCAAACCATAACTGATACAGTGGTGTCTTCCAAAAATCAAAACCAGGATTTTTAATATGATTTGTATTTGTATAACGCTTTAAAATGTTTCTCAGGACCTCTTTGAAATTTTGTAGCTATCAATAGTTATTGAATTCTTGTAATGCTTAATATGAATTTCCTTTAGCATAACTTCTGACATCCTTCTAGTGTATTACATAGGCTAGAAAGCTAAAAACTATGTTTTTCAGGCACTCTAGCAGATAAAGAACTTGCAGAGAATTAAATTTGGTCAACTATAAAGGGAAGACTAAGTAAAAGAAAGGCCATCATCCTGAAATTTTGTTTCTTATTGTTGGCAAGCATGTTTCTAAAGTTGAGTTCCTATGCACAGGAATTAAGCATTCAATTTAAGTGATGGTCTCAGCTGTGTGCTATGCTTGCACTGTCATGTGACCAAAGTCATGGTGAGAGGGTGACCTGGGCTCTGCTGTGGAAATTCTAGGGGAATAATTTGCTTCCAGGTTTATTTCAGGTTTTGGCAGAATTCAGTTCTCTGTGGTTGTAGGTCTGAGATTTCCATGCTCGATGTCAGCCAGGGATTGTTCTTAGCTTTTAGATGCTGCCCATGTTTCATGGCTTGTGTGTTCCTCTATCCTCAAGCCAACATTAACATGTTGAACCCTAATCATTTTTTAATCTCTCTGACTTCTTCATCTGCTTTTAAGGGTTCATGTGATTATATTGCACCTACTAAAATAATCTATTAAATACTATAGTCTCCCTATATAAGATCTAGTGGTTAGCAACCTGAACATCAAAAAGTCCTTCATGCTACGTAATGTAACATATTCACAGTGTCATTAACAAGTAGCAAATATAATTGAGGCTAAAATTCTATTTATATGTGTCATCACCCCAAAATTTCACTTCTCCTGTTCCTGTTATTTTCTTTACTCATTCCTTTGGCTAGATTTCCCAGCACCATGTTGAGTGGTATTATAGTAGGGATAGTAGACATTTTGTCTTATTATGATTAACAGTAATATCCTTCTGATTTTGGTCAAATGTATAAACTATCACATAAGAAAATAATATTGATAAATAAATCATTGTATTCATTTTTCAGAAATCAGGATATATAACCTTAGAATGTATTAAAATTATAGTACACATTTATTATGGTTGTTATTCCTATTATTTGGACAGACAGCCTCCTACCTGTCACAGCAGTAATAATAGTGGTGATGATGGGATGATGACTATGATGATGAAAATAATAATAGTAAACATTTATTAGGGTGATAAAAGTGATATTCAAAGCTCCCAGCCCAGTTTCTGGTATACAGTAGACACACAATATCAACTGAGCATGGGTATCTTTTAATTATTTCATGATATTATAATAATAATTATTAGTATTGCTTAAAAAATTAAACAATTATTTTTTAAAATAATCAATTAATTTAGACCTTCTGCCTAAAATATCATTCTTTTTGTACAATAAGCCTTTTAGTTTTTCTATGACAGTCTTCTATATAATTTGAGGTTTTTAATAAACCCTAATCGCATTAGATTTAGTGTCAAAAATGTTTATAATTAGGTAAAAAATACATTTTAAAATATTCTGATTAAACACCTCATCTAGATTAGAAATGACCTTTTATTGATCAGCAAGTAATTGACTTTTGTCTTTCTATCCAATCAACAACACTGATGACCTTTTGGAGAATAAGAAGAAAACTGTCAAACATACCCTTGATGTCCCTTAAATAATATTTTTTTCAAGTAATTTCTTTTGGTAAAAAGGCAATGCCCCAGTAAAACTCTATAATTAAAAGAATTGATTTACTAGTTATTTTCTCAGTCCTTGAATAACGTCCTTTTTATGTACTTGGAGGCAGGCATGTTACATTTTTATCCCTTCCTAAAACCTAGGAAATTAACAGTTTGGTATGTTACATGACCTGAAATTAATTTGTGTATCATCAAACAATTATTACCCAGTAATTTCCAGTAAAGTGAGTAATTGTTTATTTTACGGCCTCGTCAGTAATTACAGTGTTAGCAAGACTTTTAAAAGATGGGTTTTTTTCCTCTTCTTCATCTTCTGAAGAAAAGTAATTTTTAAAGGAAATTATTCACTGGATCTATGTTGTCAAAATACAGCTAGATGATTTTTCCGGTCACAGATCATTGACCCAGTAAACTGAAGTCATTATGCTCATTGTAGTCTATTAGATGCCAGACGTGTGTAATAATAGCTTGATTCAGCCCTCCAAGTGAAGACACAAATGGTCGGTTTGCTTGTAAAGATCAAATGCATAATGGGTTGAAGCAAATACATCAAGTGAGCATGCCGAAAATAATGCACAGTCCTTCAAATTTGAGATGAAATTTTGACTCACCTTCCATAGCATTGCTGATTTCCAAATTCCACCTATGTATTCTCACCTCCTTCCTTATATACAATAGCACATATTTCAGAACGAACTGAAGTAAACATTTAGCATTTTGTTATAAATAGAGTATTTAGCTTCTAGGATTATTTACTGATGACTGTGGCCTGAGGTAGGGATATATTCACAGTATCTTGAAAAGGCATAATGAATACAGAAACCATACAGTGACACAGGGTTTATATATCATCCTGAGTGCTGTCGAGAGAATTTTTTAAAGATCTTCTGTTTAAAGATCAATCCAAGTTTCTCTAAGCCCTGATAACCTTAAGATACTTGGATGTTTAAAACAGGTTCACATTAAATCACAATAATATCCTTTCTTGTTTTGTTTTTAATCACAAAATTATGAGACCTTTTTCCTTTCAAATACCTTTTTGACTACTACAGAAATTTTCTAGGACATACGGCTTGATGTTTTTCCTAATGTTCTCTACCCTCTATCCACCAGCTTGTATTGAAATTTTCCCTCTTGGGACATTATCACCCGGGATTTCATACTGTTGATATACTAGTTCTTGTTCTTGCTACTGTATAATGTTCCACAATAATGTCTTTGAACTTTCCGCATCACAATGTATTTGTTAATCTGAGGGCAAGGATCATTCCTACATATCTTTTTAACTATTGTATCCCTGGTGCCAAGTACAATATTTGAAAGTTGTTTTTTAATGAAATTGTATTGAATTGAATTTGTATTTTTCATTTTTTGTCAAATAAAAATTGAGTATACTTATGTGTACAGTAAAATGTTTTAATATATACACACATTGTGGAATGGCCAAATCAAGCCATTAATGTATGCATTATTTCACATACATATTTTTTGTGGTGAGAACATTCGAAATCTACTCTCAGCAATTTTCAAGTGAACAATGTAGTCTTATTATATACATGATATATATATATATATATACATGCCATGATATGCAATAAATATCTTGTGAATTAATGTCTATATTCTGTTCTTGTCAATATTAAAGTAGAATATGTATCTTATTATTTCACTTGCACTATATTCAGATAGCTGGATTAAAATCATCCTTTCAGATTATATGTTAATCACAAATACCTAAAAGCTATACCTCTTCATTTAATTTTATTTTTCAGTCTTCCCTTTTGTGGCCTTTGGTATAAATATCACTGTCCCTTGTTTGATCTTAAACAGTCATTCCATGAGGGCAAGAGAGAGGAATTATTTCTAAACATGATAATGAAATTTAGGTTACAAATGTTGCACGCTTTCAGAGACAGCTCACAATTTCCTTTACAAGAGTAAAGAGAGACTTTGATGTAGCTTATATTTATGAAGTGAAAAATTATCTCTGGTTAACATTTCATAAAGATTTCAGGCTCTGGAACATCAAAGATCATTGAAGCCAAGAGGCCTACTGCATTTCAGTTTTGGATCTTGTAAAAATATTAAAAGTATGTCTCTATGATGTAATTATTGA
>RJWJ010001014.1:38258-100418 GCA_004363605.1 Indri indri
TTTTTTTTTTAATAGCTGAATATTGTTACAGACAGATCAGGTTTTATATATTTAATGTACTTTAACAGTTACAGTCTTGCAACTTTTTGTGTCCAAATTAGCTCATCTTTTATCCCACGGGAGCCTTTTTGGGTTGGCTCCAGGGTTCTGTTGATGCAATCCTATTAGTCTTGTTCAACTTTCATTCTGCAAATGTTCTGATCCAAATCTAGAATAAGGTATTGTTTCTGGTGGAAAATGGTACTTAGACATATTTGAGATTCTTAGGGTTCTCATTTATTTTAGGTTATTAGATTTTTCATTTGATAGATTTTGGAAATATTTACTGTAATTTTTATGAAGAAAAAACAAATCATATGTTTGTATTGATGTTTTCAATTCAAAATTGGGAAAATGGATTTTAATTAACTTCCTAAATTTTATAATTAAAAATCTTTCCTCTTATACTAGAATTGTGGTTCCTAATGACTAGAACATAATTACTTAATTGCTTCATCTTATTGTATATACATAATTTTAAATGAGAATGTAAATATCACCTCTAAAACTGTTATTAATAAATTCAATTTAAGACTTATTTTTGGTTTTCGTCCTTGCCATGTGTCCAAGTGGGAAGGCAAAATCTAACTATGGACATACCTGGACAATCCTGTCACCTTCTTCAAAATGTTAGAATGCCCCTTTAGCCCCTTTATTAAATATTCACATTCAATATACTCTTTCAATTTAATGATTTTGGCTAAATATTTAGAAATCTCTCTTCTTTTAAATTTAGATGTCTTGAAGTCAAAAACGTAATGCAAAAAATATTCTTGAATTTCATTTAAAATAGAATGTCAGAGTTTCAGAAGTATGTGATCTCAGGAAAGTATTCATTGTCAGCAAGAGCAACTGAGATGTTGCTAGCACTAACAGAGGCAATTCACAGTAACACTAATTGAAAAAAGTGTCTGACGTTTTGCATTTGTTCTGAATTTTCTTTTTCAGTGCTCTCTTATTTAGCCCTTGATTTTATTTCTCTTGAACCATATTCAAAATAAAGAAATTGAGAAAATGTGTTGAATAAATGCAAATGAGAATATAGCAAAATCTTGATAAAGGAGCACATTGAAAAGATAGAGGCATGTTGAAGATGCCAATTACAACAGCACACACTATCATCACAATGAGTAAACGGGAATTTCAGGAAGTTATGTAGATAGTATATGATAGTAAAATGTACACTATAAAAAGAATGCCTATTCATTTGATAGAAAAACTTGTAAAATAACCAATAGAACAGACTAAGTGTAATAGTGACATGCCTTTCTTCACTATGTTGATCCAACTAAATAAAGGAAGTGACCTTGCTTGAAGGTGAGATGAAGACTGGAGGAGAGACATGCGTCAGCAAAGAGAGAGAGTGAAAGCAAGCCTTACATGGATCAACAGATCCAGGGGTCCTGTCATGCTCCATTGCATCAAAACGGTAGAGTGAGCAAATAGTTGACATTGAGGCTGAATATAACTGTCTCATTTATGAAGCCTATTGACGAATGAGACAATACCAATAAATAGTTCCTATGTAGATGAGATAGAATTGTGTTGGAAGCACTATCTATGTGATGTTTATCTCTCAGAAGAAGATACCTGGACTCAAAGACTCCAAGGACAAGCTGACTTTAATGTTCAAAGTTAATTGTAAGATGGTAAGTTCAAAACCTTATTAGTGCAATATTATAAAAACCTCCAGGCTGTTAAAAAATGACAGAAGGAAAATTGCCAATTATTTGGAGGTTGAATTACAAAACCTGGGTCAAAAAAGGTTTTCTGGACTATGTAAACTAGTGTTTATTTCCTTCATAGAGTATTACATAGCAAAACAGATATCACAAAGAAGGCCTTGCTTAACCACGACAATTCTTTTAAACACATGGCCAATTTCATCGAGCATACTTATAATTTTCAAAATGTTTTCTAACTCTGAATACTGTATTACAATCCATGGACCAGAGAGTTCTGACAGCTTTCAAGGCATATCTGCATATTGCTAAGATCCTATCTTTCTTTATGTGTATGTCAACAAAAGATTCACTGGAGGTTTTGGAAAGGTTTTGATTTGTAAGCAAATATCTAGAGTTCATTGGAAAAAATCAGCAAAGATGCTCTCCACGAATAATGAGTGCTATACAGATGACACTATCTGTGTACCTATCTCCACTTCCAAGTCCCTAAAAAGATGGCAGACACAGGGATAAAAATGTTGTTCTTGAAAAGAAGCCTGGGTTTAAAGATGTTAATGAAAAAGATGTAGGACAGTTTCTGAAAACTCGTCTCTAAGGAATAACAATTATTGAATTTATTTGGTCAGAACATAAGGAAAATGATGCCAAAACGAGCAGCCAATCAACTACCTATAATTTAAAAGAATGCACACATCTTATTATGTATTATTATATTTTACTTAAGAGGTGACACATACTCTTTATGGAATGAATAAAATTTATGAATAAAATTTACTGCAGTAAATTTTCCTTTTTATATTGTAAATTTTTTCTGCACTTGAAAAAATTTGTTAATGACTGTTATAGATATGCTATGTTGGAAATGTAGTATTTATGATAGAAAGTACAAAGAGTACATGTAACTGCATATAGCACAACTGTTTAACTCTCATTACTTACTTATTTATTATTATTTTTTAAGACAGAGTCTCACTCTCTTCCCTGGGCTAGAGTGCCGTGGCATCAGCCTAGCTCACAGCAACCTCAAACTCCTGGGCTCAAGCAATCCTTCTGCCTCAGCCTCCTGGGTAGCTGGGACTACAGGCACACGCCACCATGCAGGGCTAATTTTTTTTTTTAGTTGTTTGGCTAATTTCTTTCTATTGATAATAGAGACGGGGTCTCGCTCTTGCTCAGGCTGGTCTTGAACTCCTCAGCTCAAGCAATCCTCTGGCCTTGGGCTCCCAGAGTGCTAGGATTACAGGCGTGAGCCACCAGGCTCGGCCTCTCATTACTCATTGAACAAAGAGAGATTTTAAATACTTTATACCCAAACCTGATAGCTAATTGCATATATATATATATATATATATATATATATATGTAGAGGAGGAAAATATATATTTACCATTTATATATATATATAAATATATACACTATGTTTTAAATTTATATATAGATATATATATATATATGGGGAGAGAGAGAGAGGAGAGAGTTGTTGAGCTTTAGTCATGTTCTATGACATTGTTCTAGGTCTTTTCTTGATGTGAAAAGCATTAGATCTTTTTCTGTTTTATGATAGTGAAAAAAAGGGTTTCTGGTCATTATTTTCATATAAATTCCTATTTTTTCAAAAAATGTTTGCTGTTTAAAGTGGAATGTCTCTATTTTAAACTTACTTAAAATATTTTTCTGTGTAGTTATGTCATCAACTAGATATACAATTAAAGTCAGTTCATTCAGTGTTTAGTTTTTAGGATTTAAAAAACTCTTTTGCTTTTGTTTTTTCTCAAATCAAAACTGTTAAACAAAGTATATTTACAGAAATTGAATATACTTTGTCCCTTTATAAAATTGTCTCCAATTCTCTCTCTACGTTACTCACTCTTTTGTATTGTAGATTACCGTTTTAAATGAGTTTTCTCTTTGTTGTTCCACGGTTTCTTTTTAAGACCGTGTATAAACAAATATGTTTGATTCTACCTCCCTTTAGAACATATGACATAGAATGCTATAAATATTCTTTGGCAACATTTTTTTTCTAACTTATACGTATGTTGTGAAAATCATACCATAACAGAATATAGTTATCAGCTAGGTAGACATATCATAATATATTTAATAAGTCCTCTATTCATGCATATCCCCAGTATTTTTGTGTGAGCAATTAAGCTTGAATTCCAACTTCATTTTATATTTTTCCCATGTATCTCTGGGATAATTCCTGGAAGTGAGATTTTTGGCTCAAGCACATATAAAATTTCCCTAGTTACTGCAAAATTTCCTTCGCATGGCTGTGTACTGCTATCTTGCAATCATTGATGTTAATATCTGTTACTTGCTGGGAATTCTATGATGAGTGCCATTTGGCTTCTCTAATATTATCCATGGTGACAATAAAGTAAGGATCATTTTTTGACTGAGAAAGTAGGACTCTTTTCTGGTATCTTTCTGTTCTATGTTCTGCCATATCAGTGACTGACCATCTCTAACATCTTAGATTAAACCTTCCTCCAAAATAAAATATTTTACTTTTTTTCTTAACTTTCTTTAACTTCCTTAACTTCTCGCTTTCCCTGACCAAATGATTTTTTATAATTTCTTTAAATATTATTTCTGTTACTTCAAATTCTTAAAATCCCTTAGCCTCCATAGCAATATTTCTCAAACCACACTACTGAATTCCTGTGTTCCTCATAGTGGCTAGATCGTCCTGATACAAAACCACTACAGATTCATGCTATACTATATCAGCTGAATCTAAAATAATACTCATAATCACTTCCCTTTCATAAATTTCAAACATAGTGTAAAAATCACATATTCTGGAGTTGGACAGCTGCCTGGGCATGAATTCTGGTCCCAACATCTACTGACTGACTGCCTTATTGTACTATACCTAAATGTTCTAAGCCTTGATTCCTTTGTTGATTCATCAGTGTCTCTCATTTTAGTATGCTTCACTGTCTCCCTTGTCATTGTCTCTTTTTCTACTGCCTTGATTATTTACATGACAATTACTTTTAAAGAACAAAGAGGATACAAAACAGTTCTTCAGTTCTTCAAGTGCTGAGTTAGTACTACTTTCTAATTTCGTGATTATTAGTCATCATAGTATTTTCATACCACTAAAAAAAGAAATTTTTTTGTTTGCTTTTTCATAGCCTTTACACTGCATTCTAACTCTGAAATGATATCCGCTTCTAGAACTGTCTATATGGCTAGGCTTCTATATTCTAATTTCTAGTTCTGCTTTCATAATTTGTAATGGGCATTTATACTTAGCCATACAACTTCAAATTAAGTTCACTATTCTTAAATTAGAATTAACTATATTTTCCCACAAGTCATTTCTTTTTCCTCAGATCTTTGGTTTTATGCAGTATCACTATTCTGCCATTTTAGATTTGTTTTTCTTCCTTAGATCCCATACAATCATTTACTATGTTCTACAGCTCCTTTATTCCAAACGTATTTTTCATCTATGTATTCGTCTATTCATTATGTAATAAATATTTAGTATTAATATAAAACCACTATATTCCAGTCATTTATATTAAAAACACTTTAGATACCAGAGGACCAGAAACACAGGTCTTTCCATCACAGAGATTAAAATCGAATGTAGAAAGCAAATAATTAAATAGGCATTAAAACAGATATAGTAATTTCTATGATAAAGAACATACAGGATATTAGAGAGAACAAACCAGTATTGACCATGTGAGGGGAAGGGATTTTTCAAGAAAGGAGGAGCTAACTTTTATATTGAGAACTAAGACATTAGTAGGACTTAACCAAGTGAAGAGGAGAGGAAAAAATATCCCAGGCATGGCCAGGTACAGTGGTTCACACCTGTAATACCAGCACATTGGGAGGCTGAGGCAGGAGGATCATTTGAAGCCAGGATTTTGAGACCAGACTGGGTCGCCCAGGAAATTTCTCTTAGAAATGTGCAGAATCAAAAAGGAACAGGGTAATGTTGAGGAAAAATGGCATAATTTTTATGATTGGGCTATAATAGGAAAGGGGAAGTAGTAAAAATTAAAGCTACGGAAGGGAAAGGAAAGGAGAGAAGGGAAAGAAAGGCCAGATAAAGGAGGCCATAGTGACTAGGCTAAGGAATTTGAAGTTTAAATTAAGGTAGACGCAGGGAGATGACTTAATCAGCTGTCTGTATTTGAATGCATGTTAGTCTCAGCAAAAGGCAGAGTATATCCTAGAACCAAGACTGTTAGGACACTCTTAACAGTCAACAAAATGATAAATGATAGACAATATTTATCTGAAGTAAGGCAGTAATATTTTTAACCAAGGAACAAACTAATAAATGAAAAAGCCCAGATTCTCATGAGTTAAGCAAGAACATGGGTTGTCAAACTCTCACTTGGGTTTACCAACTTGTCTTAGTCTTTTTTCTGTTGCTTATAACAGAATACCTGAAACTGGGTAATTTATAAAGAAAAAAATTTACTTTTTACAGTTATAGAAGCTGACAAGTATAAGATTGACAAATATAAGGCCTGTCTGGTGCAGGCCTTCTTGCTGGTAGGGCCTCTCTCAGAGTCCCAACGAGGTACAGGGCATCACACAGTGAGGGGCATGAGCATACTAGCTCAGGTCTCTCTTCCTATTCTTTGTAAAGCCACCAGTCCCAATCCCATAATAATCCATTGATCCATCAACCCATTAATTCATTAGTCCATGAATGGATTAATCTATTCATGAGGACAAAGCCCTCATGACCCAATCACATCTTAAAGCCCCCCACCTCCCTCATTACTGCCACATTGGGGATTAAGTTTCAACTTGAGTTTTGGAGGGGACAAACATTCAAACTATAGCATTCCACCCCTGGCTTCCCAAAACTCATGTCCTTCTCACATATGAATTAAATACATTCCATGCCCATAGCTCCAGACTTCTAACTCATTCCAGCATAAGCTCAAAGGTCCAAATTCCAAAGTTCTATCTGTGAAATCAAAGTAAGTTATTTATTTCCAAAATACAATGGCAGGAAAAGCATAGGGTAGATACTCCCATTTGAAAAGGGAGAAATAGGCCAAAAGAAAGGGGTAACAGTCCCCAAGCAAGTCTGAAATCCAAGAGGGCAGATGATAAATCTCAAAGTTGGAGGATAATCCTTCTTGCCTCCATGTCCAGTATGCTGTGCACACTGGCCTGGAGGTTGAGCCTCCAAGGACTTGCGCAGCCCACCTCCATGGCTTTCCTGGTCTCAACCCATACGTTCGCTCTCCCAGGCTGGTCTTGCATGCCAGTGTCTCTACAGTTCTCAGTTCTTGTTGGCAGCCCAGCTCCCGTGGCTGGACTAGGTTGGCCTAGGCATTGTGCCGGTGGGGATTCCCTGCAGTCGTTCCACCACTGCAACAAATCTTTGCCTGAGTCCACAAGTTCTTGAGTATATCCTTTGAAATCTAGATGGAAACTTTCATGCCTCCATAGCTCTTGCATTCTGTGGGTCTGCAGAATTAACACCACGTGAGCAACTCCAAAGTTTACAACTTGTACCTTTTACTGTGGCAGGCCGAGCCACACTTCGGACCACTTCAGCCACAGCTGCAGTTGCCAAGGGGTGCTGTGCTGGAATGCAGGCAGCAGAGACCAGAAGGGACCCTGGGCAGCAAAGTCATTTTAATTCAATTTTAGGTATTAATAATATAAAGTTTTAATGATCTAAATAATATACATTATTTCACACTCTTTCACAAGTTCAAGTAAGAATAAATAACAATAAAATAAATTTCATTTGAACAAAGGAGGAGCTTTAGAAAGTTTGTTTCAGTGTTTCTTAAGCTTTCATTAGAGTTCTCTTTTTTTGTTTTACTACATAATCATTCCTTTCAACATCTACAACTTGGCAAACTAAGATTGTTATTCTATGAACAACTGCAGTAGGTATTACTCAGGCCATTTGATTTCTACTTTGTGAAACGGGAAGGGAAACGTGTATATATGCTTGGAATACGTTATCAGTAGTTCCATTTTATCTTTAAATAATAATTTTTCATATCTTTGTTCTTGCCAATATAACATTCTCCATGTGATATATAATGACAAAATACATTTATCATCTATTTTATTGGTAAATTTTTAAGAACAGAATCATTTGCAATAACCATGTAGAAAAATTTTGAACCAATGCTGCTCATATACCTGCTGGATAAATATGTGACTGTAATACCTCAGTCATTTCTAGGAGTTCTTAAATTAGTAAGAAAAATAAGCTATTAATATGAATTAATAGTTGAAAGGAAAAATATTACTTAGAGATGTCACATCAAAAAAGTATAAAAATAAGGTAACTTTATGGACTGAGATTAACATTTAGGGAGGTGAACTCTGATCATTTTCCAAGATTAAAGATTTAATCATAAGAGAATTCCAACATTTCCCTTCCCCTCTCCCTGAACGGAACTGAATGTCTTTGTTGCCAATCTAAATGTTAAGTACTACTACTCTGCCTTAAACTCCACTGTGTTTTTCAGTTGATTCTGCTTGGCTTATCAGCCTCTTGCACTCTGTGGCTTACAAATTCACCGACTGATTTGAAGATAAGAAATGCAATGCCAGTCTCACTGCTTTCCACCTGTCGTTTTTCTCAGGGAACTTGTTCTCTTGAATCCTGGCTGCCTTTACAATCTGCAAGTGCGATTTTTACCTCTTTATCTCTGTAATATTGCCACAAGCCTTCCTGGCTTCCCCTCTCTTTTCTGCTACCCTCTGTTTGTCTTCTCAGCTACCCTTGAGCCTCACTGCATGCCCAGAGTAGGCAGAGGCACAGAGGAGAAAGGCACGACACAGAATGCTGAGCTCACCAGGATCGACTCTCCCTCCTGCTGCAGTCTTGGCTTCTCAGACTGTGGCTGCCTTGGCAACACTCTGAAGCCTTAAACAAGTTTTTTTTTTTTTATATTTTATCCAGCTTTTCTGTAGAAACTTTACTACAAGCTAGAACATAGATACAAAAGGTAGACTTCCTTGATTGCAATTTAAAATCAACTCTTTGAACTATACTGACTTTGGTCACAAGCCAGATCATTCATCCAACACTTGAATGCTTGTATCTGCTCATGATAACATTTTTGGATATATTTGGAAGATGGAGTCAACAGGATTTGCTCACAGAAAGGATGCGGTATGTACGTGAGAGAGGAGCTAAGGATGACATTAAAGTTTTTGAGCTCAGAAACTGCAAAGTTGTTGCTGCATCAGTTACAGTGGCCAGACTGCAAGCAGGGCTCTTTCGAGGAGGAAATTAAGCAGATGTATATATGAGTCTGAGTTTCAGAAGATAGACCTGGTTGGAGAGATGAATTTAGGAATAAATTAATTGAATCTTAATGGATGAGAGATACTAATGACATTCCCTATGTAATCCAATATAATAATATCTCAGGTACATGTAATAAAAAATAGAAACTACGATTGTGAGACTCCTTTTCCTGAAGCCCTCTCAAAATATGGCTGCTTTTTAATCCTGCAACTCTTCTAGCTCTAGGGCTGAAGATAGAGTAGGGTATTCCTGGTTTCTCATTGCTGTTTCCAGTGAGTATCTTCTTCCTTTAAAACATGCAGCACAGCCAAAGGAACAGAGTTATGATGCTATAAAAAATTAAATGAGATTTGTAGCATATGACAACTAAAGATTTTTACAGAAAATTTGCATTGCTATTGCATCCTTGTTTTGTCCTAGGGGTTCGTTTTTACATAATTACACTCTAACTGGCTTTCAGTTAAAACCCAAGCCATCAGACCAACACTGGACGTACAACAAATACAGCCATCTATCAAATGACCCCCAGTGTTACTTTCCTTCACTTCACAATGATTTTTGATCCTGGCTCCATGTTATTCTCTAAATCCTATTCTGTCTTAATGTTTGGTGATTTTATCATACACATGGATTATCCTTCCCACACCCTGGTCTCTGAGTTCCGCGAAATATTCTATTCCATTGTTCTTATCCTTAACCCTATCTTAGTCATTCACTCTAGGTCTTGCAATTTCTAGTGGCTTCAATGCCTCCGTAATCTCAGTTTTAAGCTTTCTGCTATCTGACCAAAATATTTTACATTCTATGTTTTCAACTTATTACCTCTAGTACCTCTACTTCAAAATTCTTTCATCCTATACGTAATCCAGTGTTTCCAACAACTTTTCAGGTCCTTTCTCCACAAAGTGCCTTTGTTTTTTTCTGTATGTGAAGAAAAGAGTTACCAATAGCAGGTCTGAAAGTGCTTATACTTTAAAAGGCCTTCTTGTAAGGTTGGTGTCTGGGAAGTTAGATTTTGAAAGTTTTTTTACTACTATAATTGATAAAAGTGGCTCATTGTGCCTAAACTGTTTGCAGACACAGTGTTGGTTTGTGCTGAACATTGACACATCTTCTGAGAATCTAGCGTTTTTCTCCACACCTAACAGAGAATGCTCATCTGGCCAGCCCCCAACAGAAACCCTGGACACTGAGTTTGTACTGAGCCTCCCTGGTAGACAATATTTCATAGGTGTTAGAACTCTCTGCTAGAAAAATTATTTGTGTCCTGTGTGACTCCACTGGAAGAGGGCCTTTGAAAATTTGTGCCTCATTTACTCTGGTCTTTGCCCCATGTGCCTTTCCCTGTGTTGGTTTTGCTTTTAATCCTTACTATAATAAATCATAGCCATGAGTAGGACTACTGCTGACTGTGAGTCCTAGCAAATCACTGAAACTGTCTTGGAGATAGACATGGCGCACTCAACTTACACTTTATGGTCAATCATCCCAATTGTTCTCTTGAATTGTCTCTCACTTCCCTTTCCCCATTCTCTCTTCTTTTAACTTACTGGCAGCATCTATCTAATCCTTATTAGTTTAAGGCTTCATTTACTCTGTGGCAGCTCCCATGTGCATGAATATTGCTGGGGGAAAGAACAAACAATAACGAGTGATTTCACTTTTATTTCACTACCATACAACACAAAAGGCTGCTATTGATGTCTACCAAAACCTAACTACATTTCTCAAGCATGTTGCTTACCTATGCCCCTAGATAAATATTTCACAATTTGCACTCCCTCAATACTTCACTCACTCCTTCCTTATCCTTATTCTCAGCTTTTTAACGTTATTTTTGGGAGAAACTGAAACATACAAAAGTGAATCACTTACCTTCTTCTATATACCTTCCTAAAAGAATATGCCTTCCCTTCTTGTTACTATATATAAATTCCTATTCAAGGCATTCATGCCTCAACCCAGTGTTTTTACTTATGAATTAGTTGCATTCTCTCTCGCTTTCAAATGCAGAGATCCCATAATTACATGGTTTCTGTCTGCATCATCAACATTTTTCCTCCCCACTGTATATACTCCCATCTGCATAAAAACATGCTCTTGTTTAATTGTTTTTTTTTAACTTTCCTGACTGCACTTTCTAATTCCAAGAATCCTGCACAATCTTTCTGTTAATTTGATATCTCTATTATGTTTACTCAGTATGTTTGATGTCTCTATTATTTTATTTTCAGGGTTTTTTTTTTCCCCCTAAATTTACTCTAAGCAGGCATTTCTCCTCAAAATTCCAATGAAACACCTCTTGTCAAGGTCATGAATGACCACCATGTATCTCAATCCAATAGTTGATTCTCAATTCTCATCTTAAATGAGCTTCTAGCAGCTTTTAATCCCTTCCTCGATCACTTCCTCTTCCTTGACACACTTTCTTTAGTTGGTTTCCACCTGTTTGTTTTCCAATTTCAGTAGCCACTTCTCAGTCCTGCTATTTAATTCTTATTCTTTAGCTTGATCTCTTCATATTATAGTGACGCACAGATAAATGTTGGGGCTCATATTTTTCTCTCTTGAGTTAGATAGATATTTCCTATGTGCTCCTGCAAATCCAGAATTCATCCTCTAGCACCCTGGTCCGTATCCCAGAAAGCCAATATCTGTGATGCTTTGGGCCCTTTTCCATTTAGGCTCTAGTTGGATTTGGCTAATGAAAAATACTAGCTAGAAATCTTGCATGTAATGAGGTTGAAGTATTTACTTCCCTAACATTCTCCCTCCAGGTTTTCTAGACTAGCTGCCTCCTCTTCCCAAAGGCCAACACTCCTGTGGGGAAGCTGATATCATATACATACCCTCTTTGGACACTGGTAATTTCTCTATTTCCTTGTTATTTTTAGTCTATATGCAGATAAAGCTTCCAAATCTTGCTGTCTCCACTGTACTGTGCCATCTATTGCTATTTCTTTATACCCTGCCCACACCTTTGTATATATTATTTTTAATTTTTGTTTTCAATATTGTCTGTTGAGTGTGTCATATTTTTCCTGCTAAGACCCTAGCCAGCACATAGTAGCCACACATGCAGAAGAAAATTATAGAATGAAAGGATTAACCAAGAATTGAATGAATAAACAGTACACCTCCAGTGCACTAAGTTCAGAAGTGCAACATGGCCTCAAGATTAGCAGATCCAGAAATTGGAATGTCATTGGAATGTAACCAGAAGTGTCTAAGTCCTAGCATGTTTCAACCTTCTCCATTGATTCACTCCAACGTCATGGCAAGTATGTCTGCTGAAATATCTATATTTTGTAAACAGTTGCGAGCAACTGGATCCTGATATTTCCAGTCTGAAAATGAAATTTCTATAGTTCTTTTTATCCCTGGAAAATTAAGGGAGGTTAGAACCCTGCGCAGGTATTGAGTGTCTATATAGAGTAGCTACAGTTGGAAAGTTAAAGTAGTACCTAAAATATTGAGATATTAAACTGCAGGATAGTATAGGGTAAAAAATTAATTTGGAAATCAGAGATACAAATTTTTCCAAAAATATAAGAAGGACTTTGTAAGTTATATACAAGGAAAATATGGATGTTTTCTCAAATTTTTGATATTGATAAATTTATCAGAAGGAAAAGCTACTAAACTTACTTCGATGCCTATTAACAGCTCAACAGCTTCATTTTCTAAATAATTCTTTCCAGTTTTATTATTTCTGTCTGCCAAAATTAAGCTTAGAGATAAAATGAGAAACTCTGAGTACACAAAGCATATTGAATAAATATTTATTTATGGAATATAAAAATATCCATATGATTTTTCATAATTGAACATTTTATTTATAGAAATAGATATTCAAATTAGAAAATTTAGCCAAATGATTTATTATAGAATAAAATAAATTTTCAACATATTAAAAAAAGTGTCCCATATGCCTCATATATAGGACCTTATCAAAAATAATTCAAAGTTCTATATCCAGTAAACACAATTTACCACACAAACAACAAATAGAGCAATCAGTTTTGAATTTAAATTATATGTGGATTGAGATAACTTGAGTGACTATTTTAAAAGAAGAAAATTAAATTTAAAAACTGTAATTAAATGTCTAAAATCATTCTGAATCCTCAAATGGCGTATCTCTATTGTGTCTAACTATTTTTGAAAGTGATATATGAAAATGATTCATAAATAAATTAGGAAAAAGTTTTCATGTAATAAAACTATATTGACAGTACATCTTCTTTTGTAGATGGGTGGGATAATACTGAAATACACAAAGACTCTGATGTCATAGTCGAACTATGGTGCATGCTTTAAGATAGCAGAGGAAACGAAATTCAGTAAAATAAATTCCAACCCATTGTATAATTACAGTACAATTACAGAAACATTGACAGGAGAAATATTATGGGTTTCCAGATTCTAAAGCACAAATGTTTGCAGAGCCTTGCCAAAATGACACTGCATCTTCAGGAGATTACTGAGCAACAATCTAGTTAATAGAACAGATATCTAATTCACAAAATGTAGATCCTAAAGTAGAGAGCTTATATTTATTAAGTCCTGACAGTGTTTCACTTTATTAACTATGTTTGAGTCTGGGAAGCGCAGGTGAGTTGGGAGTGAAACTGAGGTGGGGTGGGGGAACTCTGACTTCAAGAGTCTTGTAATTATTGTATATAGTCAAACTGTATTTTCTAAAAAATTGTCTCTACATATATTAAATACAGTCAATAAAAACCTAAGTGTTGGAAAGATAAATGTAAGTTAAACAATAATGAATTGTTGAAGAATTTTGAACTAAAATTTTATTCACTGTGTGTTCCATAGAAGACCTTTCACAGTCAATTATTTTAAATATTAATATAACTGTTTATTCTTCAGTAGCATAATGAAACTTTTCTTGAAATGTCAAATTAATGTTCCAATAGAATATAGTTTTAAGGCACATTGAGGGAAAGGAATTTGTTTTTTTTTTTTAATTTAATTCTCTTCAATCTAAGGATACAGAGGAAGGGATTTTCAGAAACTGTTGGGGACATACTTTAAATGCTGTATACCATGTATTTCATCCTGCAGGATTCAGCTTCATACTGGGCTGGCTTTAGAGACATGTGACCTGTGCAATATACAGAGCATGATGCTAAGAAGGTTCCTTGTTTTGTTTAATTCTCTCTTGTCACCACCTTGAAATTATTAATACTTTTTTAACCCTATGTTTTCATTTTTCACTGAGCCCTAAAAATATAACCTGTTTTGACTTCATCAGCTCAGAGATTTTTTTCTTTATTCACTGATTTATCTTGGATCCCAAAACAGTTACTGGATTGTAGTAAGCACTCAATAAATATCTGTTAAATTAACTATTAATATGTGCCTCAGGCTCAGATAGAAATTTCTAGCTATAAGATGATTACTAACTGACATACCCTCCCCAATCCTAGGCCTATTTTAATGATAGACTTTCTCTTCATAAAAATAAAGTCATAGATGACTGTATTAATTTTGCAACAATTGACCTTGCCTTTTAAATAAAAATCCAGAAATAAAAATACATTCTTTTGAGTCATAATATAAAAATTTCAGGCTATTTTCTTATTTACAGAAGAGTACTATTTTATTTAATTCAGCAATGCAACAAGCTTTAGAAACATTATCTCATTCTGTTTTCTTACGTGATTCATTTTTTTATCCTGAAATTTTAGAAGGAAATGATTCATTTTTTAATCAGTACCTGTGTATGCTAGTTTTCAAAGATCACATCAGCAGATTTAATATTTATTCTTTTTTTTAATTCTTTTTTGATGTTTTCACCATACCCGACAACTTAACTATTTGTTAATACTCCCACGAATTTGTGACCCCTTCCAATGAATTCCAGACAAATACACAGTCCTAGTTAACGCTTTACATAGATAATCCACAGACACTCAGAAATTAGAGAATCTAAGCTTTATTTATAATCTCACATGCTATTTGCTTAGATACACACATACACACATAGAATTTTGTTTGCTGTATTATACAACCACCTATCAACTTGCAGCACTGTCATTTACACATTTATTTAAAGTAATATCATAGATGTTTCATCTTAGATACTTTTCCTTACCTAAGCAATTTCACCTTGCAAATATTTCAAATTTATAGTTATCCATAGAATTATTCCTAAGGTTAAATGATTACTCTTACAGAATCCACAAATCCTATATTTGGATTGCAGCATCAAGAATTATTAACACTGGTATCTTTTCAGCTTTACATTTGCGTATTATTTGTCTGAATAATAAATAATATTTATTTTAGCCAAACTATATATATATCTGTAGAAGAAAACATAAAAACGAATGTAAAGAGTAAGATTCTTAAATGTGTCTTTGAATGTTAATTAATAATTAATAATCAATTATTTATATGTGTGCATATGTGAAATACATATATTTCATATATAATTTCATAACATGCATAATTTCAAGTTTGAGCCATTCTCTTTCTCAGATGCCAAATAGTGTGAGAAGAAATCAATCCCACCTGGATTCAGACCAGTTCATAAGACAATCACTAAATAAAAACTAGTAAAATTGACTTGAGAAATAGAATTGAAATAAATAGCCATCACGTGGCACGACCTCTGGCTTGCCCTTTCTCACTGGTCTGTGATGGAAGAGAGGCAGCAATTTGTGTTGAGAAAACTGAGGAGATAATTTACATCCCTCTTAGCCCAATGTGGTTGAATGTCAGTCCTCACCATTCAAAGACCAGGCTTCAGTCAATAACACAACTTTGCCAGATAAACATTAAGAAAGCTGAAAAGGCCAATGTCTGACACTTTTCTGTGTAGTGACTGATTTAGTCTTTACTTTTATTAGAAGGCGTTGACACTATCATTTTTATTAAGTATTTGATGAAAATACAGTGGGTGCCCTTTCATACATACCAATGTATAGCTTTTGCCAAGGCTTTTTCCTTTCTCCCCAGACAGGATTTGCAAAACTATAATATAACCTACTGCCCAATTTCAACCTTTTCTTTTATGGATCTGTCCCTGAGGCTGCACGACAGTTTTGCTGAAATTGAGCCAATGCATCTCAGATGATCACACACAGGGTGGTCTGTCTGCAGCTTTCACTTTCCAAACATCCGTGACTATGTGAAATTGCTTTGTGTTGTGCTAGGAGCACCTTCTGCCCAAATGCCTGTGGCTTCCCTATTTCATCCCATCCTTCAACAGCTGTTTGGGATTCTCTCCTACAGTCATTGCCACCCTTATCTATGAGAAAAATCCCCACTGTTTGCAGATTCTTTCTTCTAATCCTACTTGCTAAGTGATTCAGCCAAAGAGCATGGACCTTATCTTTTTCATCTTTGTATTCTGGGCATCTTGCAGAGGTGCAGCATTTTATACAAAAAGAAGCATACAATAATGCTTGGTGTGTTTAAATGAACTTTCCATTTTGAATATGAAGGAGAGAGAGCAAACACTTTTCTTCCAAACTTCTTTTCTATCCCAAGAAATATCTTGGTGAGAAAAAAAAGTGATTCAGGATTCTTTGAGATTTAAGAGGCTGGTTTATTCTATGTGCATGCCATGGCCACCTGGTTAATCTCTAAACAGTTAGAAGATTGTAAACACAAACTATAATATAGCAGAAAAGCACACACTAATTCTGTATGATCAACTTAACAAAGGTTTGAAAGTTAGAAAACTCATATATTAATATTAAACCAGACCCTGACATTAAGTTGTGCAGGAGCTTGTTCCATAATCATAACATTGGTGTACCCTATAAAATAGAATTTTAACACATAAACTCCTCCTCAAATTTCCTGGGTCCACTGCTTCTTGAAGAATAGCTCCCCTTACTCTATTTTTTTTTTTTTTCCATAAAGGCCACTTCCCTTAAACTTTACAGAATCATCATGCTTCCTGGCTTCAACTTCCTACCATCTACTTACAGAGATTTGGATGTACTTACTCTCAATGTTCAGGCACACTCTGAAATTTTCTTGGCTTCTCCTCCTTTAGATTAGAAAAACAAAAATTTGTTCTTCATAAAAGTTCTCTCACTTCCGTTTCCAGAGCTACTCCCCACTCTGTTCCAAAAAAAGAGAAAATCCTTTAGTGTGAGAACTGCCGATTGCATATGAGCAATAGGAAACTTAGTCATAATGTTGCTGCCACTAACAAACAGATGAAACTTTGCCTCTCTATTTCCTGTTTTTTTTTTTTTTTTTAGGAGCATGGCTCAAATAGACCAGACTCTTTACCATAGCTTACTCTGTTTGTTATATTGTACTATGTTGGAGAATGGGAAGAAAACCTTCACAAAAGGATTTTTTCCAGATCTCAAATGATTCATAATTTCCCCATGGCTCTCCTTTCTCTAGACCTGAAGACCGAATCACACGTCCATGCAGTAAAATGTGGGGAGTCTGCTTTGACAGCCTCCAATGAAGAAAGCTTTAAAAGACAGATTTACTTTAGAGTGCAGCTTCCAGCCAGAGTAACTCTGTAATCCTCAGGAAGTTACTCAACTTCTCTCTAGTTTCCTCATAAAATAACAGTAATAACTTTATTGTAAAAATTAGATGAAATAATGTATAAATATACTTTGTAATTCCTGGCATGTCATAAATACTCAAAAATATCTTTCTGTGTTTCTAGTTTATGAGGTAAAATAGCTAATTCCTAAAGTAAGGAACTCAGGTGTGTGACCTTTTAGATAATATTTGAGTAACTTTCTTTATGCAGAGCAATCACATCTCTTGATAGGTCTTCATGATCTCACTCATTTTGAAATGTGCTCACATGTTAGTCATTGAGATCATTTACTTACTATCGTTAGTAAGTAAAGACAGTCCATACATCTAGGGCACATAAAAAAAAGTATGTAGGAGAAAATTAAACGGCAATTCGCTTGATTTCTAGAGACATGTTTCTACAACTGCAGAATGAGGCAGGCACCAGAAAGAAAAATAAAATTAAGAATAGATATTTTCTGTACATCCAGAAATAGTCTAATATGCATATAAATATGCAGCAAATTATCGGAATGAATTACAATAATGTTATGATGTAGGGAAGAATACCAAACATGCTTCAAACAGAGAGGTCATGGAAGTTTCCTTTGAGAAAGGGAAGTTATTGCTGGATTCTAAAAATGAATTAGAATTAGCTAGGAAGGAAGGTGGGTTGGCATGCTAGAGAAATAAACCAGAATTTACAAAGATCTGTGTCTAGATGGAGCAAGACATGGTTTAAAAATTCAAAGATAGTCTGTACCTCTGGAGCAAAGAAAAAGAAAAATATTAAGGGTGATGAGGTTGAAAACATAAGTGGAGGCCAAGGCCTTGAAAAATTTAGGCCTTCTCACAAGCATACAAAGATTTAAAGGATCTTAGCAAGAAAATAGCATGGTTAGATTAAAAGAGGAAAATAAATTGGAAAAGGTCAAGAGAAAAATGCAAGCAGATTGCATGGGGAGCTATATAAGTAAAAAACATGAAAAGCAATGATAGCATACATGACAATAGTGGCAGACAGCTAGATTAGATTTTCTGACTCTTTAAGTGTGACTTACTGAATGGGTCCTAACTAAGGGCATGCAAGCAGAAATGATGTGAGCCACTTCCAAGAGTAGCTCATAAAAAATTTCAACATGCACAACTCCATGTTCTCTCCCATTATCGGCTTAATGCGGATGCAAAAAAGTTATAGGGAAAGGGAGAGCTGCATGATAGAACTAGACTGCATCCCAGACCCACCATATTAGAAGGAGCATCTGTCAACCAGCTATCCCAACCTTGGAATATTTTCTGAACTAAATATTATTTTAGTTGTCTTGATCTAATATACATTTGGGAACTATTTGTTACAGCAATCTAAATGTTCTCAGTAATACAATATCTAGTAAACAGAATAGACAGGACTAGGTAATTGCTTGGTTATGTGTGCTGAGAGATACGTAACTGAATAGATTATGGTGAGGGCTCTGGAGTCAGATTACTTGGTTCATAGCTCATCTCAACAACTTCCTAATTATTTGAGCATGAGCAAGTTACAAAAAACTCTCTGAATCACTTTCACTAGTCTATAAATTAGGACTACAATTAATACCCAGATTATAGAATAGCTAAAAAGAATATATAAAAGTATATACATAAGTTATGAGGAACATTCTCAAGTATAGAGAAGATACACTTTACATATTATCATTTATATCAATATATTAAAGTTTAAGTAATATATTAATGTATTAGATATTATTATCGGCATCACACCAGAGGAAAATCTGATTAAGGAATAAAAGTCATCAGGATACTCTTCGGAGTCTTTGGTATAATCTACTTTTAGATAACCAAGCAGAGACATCAAATAGGCAATTGGATATAGGGGTGTGACACTCAAGAGAGGTGTGGGATAAAGGTATAAACTTGAAAATATTTTGCAAACATCTGATCATTAAAGGCAGGTGTATGAATGAGTGTGTCTAAGTATACAGAAGAAGAGAAGTAGAGAATAGAGTCTGGGGCTGATCTTGAGGACTTAAAACAATTATTGGGAGGACTGAGGAGGACTAGCTTGCAAGGACACTGAGGAAATTGTCCAGAAAGATAGATGAAGCTATTGTCACTGGAGCCAAGGGAAGAGCTATGTTTCAAGAAAAAGGAAATCCTCATGACATTAAATTTTGCTCAGAGGTTAAATAAGGTGAGTTTCTTGATATCAGATCACTGTCTAGATTTGAACCTTGGTTGTTAGGGCTAAATATTTCCTTTCTGGATTTTCTCTTTAAACCAAGATTTATTCAATTGTATTCTATTTTATTTTTGCTAGATATATACTGTTGTGATTATTAGTTTTTAATATTTTTTACTTGCTGGCATTTAATATTCTTTCTTATATTTTGTCATAAAACATAATGTGATGTTGTTTTTTAGGACTTTATTTAAAGTTCCTTTGGTGTATCATTGCAACCTAATAGTTGCTTAATGCTGCCAAGTTACAAACATGCTGAATAAGAATAAATATACTCTGTCGTTGGTATAAATATGTACCTATTAATTCTAGTTAATTATTAAATTATTAAAATCTTCAATAACTTCATTAGTATTTTTGTCTCCCAAGCCTATCATTATTTGAGAAGCATGTGTTAAAACCTCCAACTGAATTTAATGATCTAGATTGCTCTTCTCTATGTAAGTTCATAGTCATTGTATTTTATGGAGCAGATCTCTCTTTTACCATGTATTAATAAAAGTCCTCTTTTTCTATGATGATGTTTTTTCCTTTTTGAATTCTATTCTCTGATATTAATTTGTTACCCAGGTAATATCCCATGGGGGTAGGAAGGTGAGGCTGGGATATAGCTCAGTTCTTAGAGCTTCTCTCACGTGGTCCCATCTGGAATTGCTCCATACTCATTTACCCTTAGTGGGGAATTCTGCCTACCTGGCAGCCCCCTGTTCTTTCAGCTCAGCTACTTCCTTTGGCTGTATCACCCTGCGTTAATGGGCTCAGGAAGGGTGGTCAAGGGCAGGCGCGGTGCTGTCCTTTTTATTACAGGATCTGCAGGAAAGTTCAGTGTTAGCATTTCCCACTGAATCCAGCTGTCAAAAGGCTGGATATCCTATTGCTTTGCCTTTCAGTGAGGGCAGAGTGGGAAATGAGGGACTTGATACAATGTCAAGGTCAAAAACCTGTGTTAACGAAAAGGTTCTTCTTCACCCATTACCCCACTGGCCCCTCCGCTGCTCTGGGTTGCCAATTTCCACCTTTTTGAGACCCAAACAATTTCTTTTCTCTGAGGATTTTTTCAAAAAATTTCATATGAGTATCTCAACTGTGTCAGCCTCCCTCCTATGGCATCTCTAGGGTTACAACTGAGAGATGAATTCAGCAGCCCACATTAGTTTGTCATCTTATTAGGAACCAGAAGTCAATTTTGATATACTGTGGAAATCTAATTCTTCAAACTGACAAAATTGATATTTAAATCAGGCTATTGTAATAATCCTCAACAGATTGCATTGCAGGTGTCTAAAAATCTTATAAATAACCTTTTCTAACAAGCAGTCTGCTGTATATCATCCAAAATGAGAAAGTAAGGGTATGTGCTTTAAAAAGTGCACATTTTAAACTTTTGCTCTGGTGAAATATGCACAAATACCAGGCTTAGATTCAGACGTTGGTGGAGCTTGAGTTACTGTAAGGCCTCAGGAAACCGGATCTTTACTGATATTGTTTCTGATTAATTGTCATATAATCAAAACAAATAATCAAGCAAACAAAAAGCCCCCAAAGAACAGAAGACAGCACAGCACCAAAAGTAACGAATGTGGCTGCAAAGATTATTCTCTGAACCCAGTTTTTAAAGAGATGTACATAAGATAGCAGTTGTCACGTATAACCAAGGACAAATTAAACAACAGCGTGGACTTTAAGAACAGGTTCAGGAAAATCTGAACATAGAATGACAGAATAGTGTAGTAAATGCTAAAATACCTTAAAAAACCCTTTTATAAAGCATATTTATGAAAATAAGAAAAACGATAATTAGAAAATTTAGGACCATTGCTGAGGCAGATAGTATCTCATATAAAATGATATGTATAGAGCAAAAGTAGCCATTTTCAAATTTGGTTTTATATTTTCTATTAAAGTCACTGTTTTCAAACTGAAAAGACTAAAATAAATATGGACAAAGGAATTGTGTGCGGAGATAGCTATATTAAGTGAAGTCATTTCTCTGGACCTAGATGAATCTCAATTCAAAGCCATGAAAAGCAACACCAACAAAAAACAACTACTCCCCTGCTCTTTGCGATTGAATGAACTTTATCTATAGCCCTTACAAATTAGAAAGAGCTTTCATGAAGGGAAGACTGATCAAATAGAGAAACCATGGTTGTTTATAACTGGGGAGACCAAGAACATGAGCATCGAGGCGTGGTGGGGAAATAGTCCTGCCAAACACCGTAACAGTAAAGAGTTTCATTTTTAAGTCAATTGCTAACTCAGTAAACATACGTTGAAAATGTCAATCACAATTTCACTTTATTTTCAGGGCTGCAAATAAATGGATCACTATAAATAAAGTCAATGAAGTTGCTCTTGTGTGCCAGACTGAGGAATAAAACTATGTCCCTGCAGTAAAATATTTCACAATTAGAGGAGGCAGATAAAAAAATTAGTATTTATAACACAGAGAGATAAATAATATATGAGTGACATCTATATAGGATATGTTGAACATATGGTTTAAACATTGTGTGCATAGTGAAGAGATATAAAATTATTTTCAGTTAAAAGGTGTGTAGAAAGATAACTATCTTGGAAAGTTTGCCTAAATATCACTTTCAGATCATCTTATAAAAGAATTTTTTATTTGAGCTAATTTCCACAGAGGGTTTACAGGAATTTAACAGACCTTTGAGTTCAATTGTTCTTTTCAAATATATAGTCAATTCTTTATTATTCTTGGATCAATTTACTACATTGAAGATTAACTGATTAAGGAGTAGGTTCACTCTGTACACAGCTGGATTCTCTATTCTTTTCATTCTATGGATTTTCCCTTGTATGCTGATAACTCCCAAATAAATATCTCTAAGCCTAGACTGTCCTAAATTCTGGATTCATATATGCAACTTCAGTCCACCATTTCTACTTTGATGACACACAGGTTCCCCAAACTTAGTATTTTTCAAATTAAAGTTATCCTCCCTGAAATACAGTGCTTTCTTTTAAGTGTTTTTTAATCAGAAAATGAATTATACTGCTATCCACCCTGACTGAAAACAAAAATTAGTTTGAGATCTCTCTTTTGTTAACTATAGATGATCAACCATAAACTCTCTACAAATTTTATAAACTACATATATAGTATTGTCATAGGTACAGGAGATATTTATTAATTCGTTTATTTGTAAATCTTATAATATACCCTTACCAGGCATTATTGTTGCATAATGTAAACATTTTCTGTAAATATTTCAGCTCAAAAGGAGGAAATTATTTTACTGTTTTCCATATAAGTAAATACATCATTATAACACATATGACCCACACTCGAGTAAAAGTTTAAAAGCATCTACTACCTCTGTGCACAAAACAGGAGCTAATACTCATATGAAAAAGTAAATTCATAGCATATTTTGTCATGATACCATTAAAATAATTTTAATGACTCATTGTACTCAATTGTTTAAAAACCTTGTAAAAAAACATATGTGATAAAGCTATACTTAAATGATCATTACGTTTAGATTCATATAATGGGGGACTCTTTATAAGTATCTTTTACAAAGAAATTTCTTTGCTTTAAAAGTTAAAAAAATTTATTCTGAACTGCTTAAATAACTTTTTAACAAACACATCAATATAATTATGACATTTTAAATTCTATTGAGGAAATACTATCTCATGCTATAATATGAACCTTGAGTACCTAACACAGAATGAAATGAGCCAGTCACAAAAAGACAAATACTGCATGAGTGCACTTATATGAGACATTTAAAGTAGTCAAAGTCTTAGAAATAGAAGGTAGAATGGTAGATTCCAGAGGCTGGGGAGAGGAAGAAAAGAAAATTATTCAATGGATACGAAGTTTCGGTTTTACAAGATGAAAAGTTCTACAGACTTGTTGCACAACAATGTTCGCGTAGTTAACACTACGGTACACTTAAAAATGCTTATGATGCTAAATATTATGTGATATATTTTTACCACAATAAAAAAGAAACAGGAAAATATGAATAGTTTCTGAAGCAGTTTTGATATACCATTTATGTGCTCATTAGAGTTATTGAAGGCAAACAGCAAAGTTAGGAAATACATGCATACGGTTCGCATTTAAATGTGTCCAAGGATTCTAAATGGTACAAAAATGATTTTTTGCCATCAGAAGACAGAGGTTAGTTTAGAATCCATAGTTATACTTATTAGTTATTTTGCCACACATCCAAAGAAACTAGGAAGCCTTCTGTTTGCTGTTTTTTGTTTCCTCAACCTGTTGAATTTAAAAACTGCTTTAGATGCAGTGTTAAGATTTTTTTTTTTTTTTTTGCTTAACAACTTCAAAGGTTTTATTAGATATTTTTAACTGTACGTTTTAAAACCTGAATTTATTTAGCTATTATACAGTTACCCCATGGTTTAATATTTTATAACAATCTCCTTTGTTTATAATTTGTAATCAATCCTCAATGTGTTTTTTCCACATGTTTTAATTTTCTGTTGTGCAGATTTTGGAGAAAAGTATTATTCATTTTTAAAATAAGCAGAACATTGCCAAAATAATGGACTGTCGTTCAGTTTATGGAAAATCACATAGTTGCTTTGAAATCATGTTTTCACTATAAAATTATGTTTAGTACCAATATTGATTTTAGAATATTACCTTAGTTTATCATTTCAAATAGTATTACATAGGTTTTTTTGTTCTTTGGTTGTATGTTACATACATAGAAATTTATTTCAGAGGATAACCTAATCGGTAGCTTCTCAAGTCTAAAAACACTTTTATAAGATTACCATCTCATATTATTTAATAACATATGTGTGAGTCCCGAGATAGTATCATTCACATGTAATCAGGCCTAAAATAATGTTTTCAGTAATATGTACCAAATTTCTTAATGTTTCTGCACTCCTAACATGATTGTTCTAGTGTTTCAAATTAGTTTCAAGTGATATACATTCTGTATCAAAAGTGACCTCTGTATAATCAAAATGCCCAAGTTCAGTCTTCCTCTACCTGTAAAGACTCCTCCCCTTACCTGGATCTCAGATTCAAAGATTCACTCAATGTATTGATTATTTAATTATTTAATTGGTAAAGGGAAATATAAAGAGAACTGCCAACATGCAGTGGTTCGTATTATCCACTGTTTTCTAAAAAACAACACATTTTCTAGTTTTATTAAAACTACTTTACAAACATTACGTAATGATTATGAAGTGACAATTTTATTCTAGTAGGAAATACACATTAGGATCTAACTGAGATGACCAAAAATGAGAGACAGACAGCGACAGAGAGAAAGAAAGAGAGAGAGATCCAGCATTACATTAAAAAACACGTAAAGACGAAATAGAATATTTTTGAAGGTAAATGTGTGAAAATATTTGGTTATTGACAAACTTGTGGTGAACACACTAGTCTCCTATTTGGAGTAACTTTAAAGAAATTTAATGTGCCATTTTTTATGCATTTAATTTATTCATAAGAAATAATACTACCTTAAATCTATGATTTCTCTTAATATAACCACTGAATGAAAACCATAAAGAGCTATGTATATTATGGAAATTGAAAAACATATCGTATGACCAGGAATGTAAGACTTGATCAGAGATATTCCAGAAAATTGAACATCTAAATGAAGTTGTTAACTTGATCCTTTTCTCCCCATAACTTTCCTAATAGTTCTATGGAGATTTACCTACTCCCTTCCCGCTGAGGTAAATCTCACTATACCAGTAATTATGCAGAGAAAACAAAACAAAACAAAACTGTTACCCACAAAGCAAGAGTTCTGTATCTCATTAAATTAGAAAAGAAAAGAAAAAAAAAAGATTCTTTTAACCCTTTCCTCAGGACATAAGGTGACTATTCACCTTACATCTATGCCATTAAGTGTCCCCTCATAATTCTTCCCAGAGCAAAGACAGTCTACTCTAAGATACTTGGTATTGATATCTCTACCAATAAGCATATAAATGACCATGGCCAGCAATTTATACATAACTATGTGATTTATGGGAAAAAAGAAATATTTAAACTGATCAAAAATGGTAATTTTCTAGTATTTCTAGTATACTAGTATGTCATTTCTACATAGATTGAAACAATGAGGTATGTGGTAAATGCCAAGCTCAAAACAACATTGTAACACTGCTTACCTACAACTCAGTATCTTTTATACCTGATACTCTACAAGAATGTATAAATGTAAAATGATTAATATAACAAATGTGTTTTGTTTGACCACTGGGAATATGAGAGTTACTAAAAGGTCAGTGTCACTGTTCTTATGGTTGCTAGTAAGGCAACATCAAAGAACATATTATACATTAAATAACAACTGGGATAAATATCTGCTATAAATAAACAACACAATAAGATCCCATGACAAGATTTGTCCTAATATACACTAGGGCAGGGGTGGGAAATATTTTCATATCGGAAGGCCACATTAATTTAGCTGTAATCAAATAAAAGACATACTCAAGAAACTTCATTTTGATATACTTAAAAATGTACATTATTTTGTAAAAATCTAACTACATTGTACCTAAAAATTTCAAAAAATGAAAACTATTTGTTAATTTTAAATTTAACTAACCTTTTAATGTGTCTGCTTTTTGTTGAAAAACATTTGAATATCTGGTTGCAGCATGGAGGCCCACAGTTTCAGTTGATCCTCTAGATGGGTATCAGCCATTTGTGACCTTATGGGAGTCTTCACTTGAGTAAGGAAGGAAAATGTAGATTTGCAGCAATAAGTTGTTGAAAAACAAGAAAGCATTTTTTGGGCATGCTGCCAAAGGCATGGGTATTCTACTGCATTTTTCCATGTTTCAATTGGATCTTTCTTAGCATCAAACAATGACTTTAAAATGTCATTTACTGAGAGCTCCATCAATTCCATCTGTAGTTCTTTAGGTGCCTTGGTGATATCAACTAGGTGAGGCCGATATGGAAATTTGTGATGTCATGACTCTCAAAGACAGTGAACATTTCATTGTATTCTCCAATTAATAGGTCTATAACAGATGCATATTCTTCAAATGATTTGCATATATCATTCTGCTCACCAATAACCTTTGCTAATTGGGGAAAATGTTCATCTGAAATTTCCTTTTGAAGAAGTGTTTTTTTCAAAATGCTTGAATTTTTTTGCCATATATCATATATAGACTTAGTTTTACCTTGCAAAGAAATATTCAAGTGGTTTTGATTTGACATGCTATCTCACAGAAATGTTGCATTCCTATAAAAATCTTCTTTCAATAATTTGCATTACTGATTCTGTTCTTCATAAAATTTAACTGTCTGTTCTTGCAGAGATAAAATTTTGGCTAACACCTGTCCCTGCTCTAGCCAGTGCACTTCAGAATGATATGACAAATCCACATTGAATACCTCATCATTCAATATTAGCATGTAATTAAACTGATGATACCATGTTGTATTTGCACAAATATAGTTAACAATACTTATAGCCTGTTGCAAAGTGTCACTTAAAATAGTGACTTTAGCACAGAGATTTTGCTGATGCAAAATAAAATGAAAAGAAATGACAGCATCTGAATCTGTTAATATTTTTTTTTACCTGTGCAATAAACCCTTCATGTTTTCCTGTCATGGAAGGTGCACCATCTCTACATACACTCACCGAATTTACCAAATTCAGTCCAACTTCATGACTTTTTTCTTGAAAATTGTTGAAGATATCTATTCTCCATATTCTGTTCATAAGAATGCCCAAAATAACTCTTTGTAGCAAAGAATATCTTCTGTTATGACTGGAAAGTATAAAACCTGCGCTGAGTCAGTAGTATCAGTTGATTCATCCAAAGTGATTGAATAACATGTATTTTCATTTTGAAAGTATTGCGTGGAGTTCAGTTGAAGGTTGAAAGTATCGCATGAAGTTCTATTCATGCTGCTGATCAGTTACAGTTCTTGAAAGAAGCAGTTGTTTGTATTTTGAAATGTTACTGGGGTCTAAGCATTGTACAACTTCGAAAATGTGCTCTTTCATAATATCTACATCACTGAATAGCTTCCCTTTTTTCCCAAGTATATAAGCTATTAACACTTTATAAGTTACTTTAGTGGCATTATTTTCAGATCTTATTGTTGCTTGAAAGAATTGTGTTTGCTTTTGCTTTTCATCTTTTAATTTCTACAATAAAACCTTTCATGCCTCTCCCTCTAATTTAAAATATTTGTGTTCCTTATGAGTGTTATAATGCTGATGAGCATTAAATTTCTTTAATGTTGATATTGCAGTATCACAAAGCAAGCAAATCACATTATCTTTAGCAGAAACAAGATAATATTACAATTCTCACTCTTCATTAAAAAAAATCTGTTTTCTTCCTTCAGTGTTCTCTTGGTCTTCTTCGATATGATGGGCTTTTAAGCAAACAGAATTAAAAAATACCGTTGAGCTGTGCAACTCTTCACAAATTCCACTTCAAACAGAAACACAGTGCACCATTGTCAAAGGCTTCTAATAGACTGGTGTACTCGACCCCCGTAAACTCACGCCAACCGGCATCATGCAGGTCATGGCTCCAGTCAGACGGGGGAAGTTAGAACTAACTCATGAGCATAGTAGCTGTCAATTTAGCTGTCATGGCTTATTAATGTTCTAATTGTGCCGGTCAATCTGGGAGAATTATTTCTTTGAAACTTATTTTATTCTTTGGTATTTTAAATAGATTCATTTTAAAAATAAAATTAAAATATAAAATATAAACAAAAACATATTAATCAAAATAAAAGGATTTGTTCTGTAAAATTTGTATTCAAAAAGCCACACTTAAAGACCTAAAGGGCCACAGCTTCCCCACCCCTGTGTTAGGGCTTAGATAAAGTTGTTTTGAGAAATTTATTTTGCTTATAAAATCTGAAGGATCAGTATCAATAAATATTTAATAAATTGATAGATTAGTGAAATTCACTCAAGTAAGATCGAGGCATCTAATCCTTCTTCTAATGATATTTTTCTGGTTAAGAATAGCACTGTCCAATTGACTTCCTAATTCTTTGTTTATCCTCTATGAAAAAATAAATAATACCTACGACTTTTTATTGCCCAGCAATACTATAAGCATTTCTCAGTAAAGATATGACAAAGGAATTTGAAAATCCTAGAGTTGTAAAAATTTAATGTGGTGGTATTTTATGTGTCACTACTAAATGCCAAATTATAAACATGTATGACCTCTACATATAATTAGTATAGATGGCATAAAGAAGAATTTAGCAGGCTGCATGACCTTAATATAGCTTTCTAGTCCTATGAGTCCGAATACATTATCTTATCTAACCATTTTTTAACCAGACTGCAGTGGATTGAGTCAGATTTATTCAAACATCCTAGAAATCAATAATGTGGAAACTCAAAACTATGGCTTACTCATTATCAACTGAAGCGAGACATACCTTCAAATTAAATATGATGGGATTTGCTCACATATATGAAAATAAAAGATTAGGATTATCCATTCCCTTGTTCTTTAATTCAGCTTCTAGATCTGAAGATTTACAAAATGCTATTTCTTTCTTTTAACCAGTGATTGTACTTATTTTTATTTTCTGTAAAATATGTGAAAAATTGCATGGAGTGAGAAAACAGTATGAAAACTAAAGCTCTAAATGGCATTTCTTCCCTGTGATCTCAAGGAAACTAACTCCATGGCTATATCAAAAAGATAGCAGGTGTTTCTTTTTATAACAATTTATATTCAAAATGTAAATTTTATATTTTTTGAAAGTAGTTATTTTTTTGCCCAGCGTTGATTTGGAGTTCCTGTAGTTTTACTTGAAGACAATTAGCTTGTTCAGCTTGACTGAACTACAAATAAGGGGTAGCATGATATCTGTCCACAGGTATTTGAAAGGAGTGAATGAAAAGAAATGAGAAAATACAGGAAGGATAAAAAATATTACACTGATACTAGGGATAAAACTGATAATAAAGTTTCAGATAAAAAATAATATTTAGAATTTCATTTTGCACTAAATAATATATATTTTGTTGTTTGACTTATAATGGTATTAATTTAAATTATTCACAAATATGTGTTAAGGTCATTTCTCCTAGTCTCTACAAATATACACTGTAACAAGTTAAATTATGTTTTTAAAATAATATCAAAGAGGAATGCCTTGATCTTATATTGCAATATTCTGAGGTACTTGTGTGGCCTATTATTTAATTATTCAAAGTAAGACAAAAATACAATTTTAAATCACAGAGAAATTAATTGCACAGTGTTACAGACAGTTAACTTGGTGTATGTTCTCAAAATTTTATATTCATTGAAAATACGATTTTTCTCCTCACTTCTCTTTCCACAACTCATCCTTAACCTTTAAGCAGGATTTTCTCATTCTTTGGAAGGATAGAGAGAGATGGATTTACTTCGTGATTTGCTGCACATCAAATCCCAGTCTGGCCATAAAGCCAAGGTATATATAATATACTTTATCCTTTTCCTCTTTCCAAGGAATATAAAACTGAGCACAAAATTGGACAAATAGAGATTAACTAAATTACAATGGCCAAAGAAGAATGTGCCTGAAACCAGTATTTCTCCCCTGAAATTCCTGGACCCCTCCTGTTTACGTAAGACTGGATAAAGACTGTTCCAAAAGAAATGCTGTAGCCATTAGCCAATTATCTATTATCTTGTTGCTGTTAACTGATGGTGTTTCTATATGAACAGACTGAGACTACCTGTTCTATATCTTCTCATTTTGTTTTTACAAATCTAATTGTAACTGCTCCAACTCAGAGCACCTCCCAAACTTGGTTTGGAAGTGTATTTCCTGAGTTGCAATCCTCAAATTTGGCCCAAAGAAACTTTGTAGTTAAATTAACTTTGCCTCCTTTTAAATAGACAAAACTATACCCTAGTCTTTATATATGTTTTCTATCATAAGCAGTAAGTTTTTTATTTGGCGGTGATGCAAATAACTCACAACTCAAACAATTTAATAAGATAAAGATTTAGTAATGAAACACAAGAAAATCTTAAAGGAAATAATCTGAAATCTTTTAATAAAAGATGGAAGCAAATCGAGAGTTATAGAGGGAAATTTCTACCAGAAGTTGGAAAGGAAAATCTGAGAATAACCAGAGTAATTTCCTAATAATCTAATGTGTTAATGGCAGGACTCAGGCAGGGAGTCTAGAAAAGAAATAAGTTCAAAACTTTCTACACATAGACACCATCTTGTTTATCTTAAAATAAACAACTATACAAAAATTAACAGTTTAGGGACTTTATTTTCCCTAGGCAAAAACTTTGCTATGGCAACAAATTTACACATAACTAGCTAGCAAATCAGGGGTGGACAAGACAACAGAAAACTAAAACTTCCAATTTAAGCTCTTCAAACTACAATTTCTAGGACAGCTTTGAATCCTTAATAGTACTGTTAATATCAGATGATAGAAAGAGTGAGTTAGAAACACCTTTTATGTGTACCTTTCCACACACATTGAAATTAGTGGAAGAAATTGTATCTGCAGCTAGGATTAAAAGACAAAAACCAAAATGTTTTCACAAACCTTAGACCATAGTTTCTGTTTTGTGCTCCAATTACTTGGTGTTTTATTTATTCTAATTTACTGACACTTTTTTGTTGTTGTTTTTGTATAAGCATGTCTACATTTTTACCTACTTATGAAGCTTAAAGTTAAACACAGGTGTTTTTGTTGATAACTCAGGAGATTTAGCTGTTATCGCTAGATCAACAATATTAAATTTACCTTACTTATCAAAAACCATACAAACACAGATCATTTTGTCTTTGGCTGGGTTTATACTCTTATAAACTCTGTCAAACCGTGACACTTTAAAAACATAAAAGTGTCCAGGAAACCCAGGCAAAAAATGTATGCTGACAATTTAAAACATTTTTTAATTTTTTTTTATTTCAGCATATTACAGGGGTACAAATGTTTAGGTTACATATATTGCCTTGCCCCACCTGAGTCAGAGCTTCAAGTGTGTCCGTCCCACAGACGGTGCACACTGCACCCATTAGGTGTGAATATACCCATCCCATCCTCTCTGCTCCCATCTGCCCAACACCCGATGAATATTATTACTATATGTGCACTTAAGTGTTGGTCAGTTAATACTAATTTGATGGTGAGTACATGTGGTGCTTGTTTTTCCATTCTTATGATAGTTTACTTAGTAGAATGGGTGCCAGCTCTATCCAGGATAATTCAAGAAATGCTATATCACCATTGTTTTTTGTGGCTGAGTAGAACTCCATGGCATACTTATATGACATTTTATTAATCCACTCATGTATTTATGGCACTTGTGTTGTTTCCACATCTTTGCAATTGTGAATTATGCTGCTATAAACATTCTAGTGCAGATATCTTTTTTATAGAATGTCTTTTGTTCTTTTGGTTAGATGCCCAGTAATGGAATGGCTGGATCAAATGGTAGTTCTACTTGTAGCTCTCTGAGGTATCTCCATATTACTTTCCACAAAGGTTGTACTAATTTGCAGTCACACCAGCAGTGTATGAGTGTTTTTATCTCTCCACATCCACATCAACATTTGTTGTTTCAGGACTTTTTCATAAAGGCCATTCTCACTGGAGATAAATGATACCTCCTTGTGGTTTTGATTTGCATTTCCCTGATGATTAGAGATGTTGAGAATTTTTTCATATGTTTGCTGGCCATTAGTCTGAAAACATTTTTATTCTTACTTTATCAATAGTATTTTTTTAGTAACCCAGCTTTTTAACCAAAGATTACTAAATTCACATGAACTAGAAAAGCATTTGGATCTATTTAATTTATAAGCACTCCATCATATATAAGCCAGTCCAGAACCATGTAGTCATAAACATATAATGCACAACATACAAAAAAAAAATCTAAACAAATACACTCACACACATACACACACAAAGTTGCAATATATTTTACCTCAGAACTTTAGCCATGAGATAGTATTACAAACTCACCAGTTTGTAAAACATAACTGCATCCAAATTTCTTCTGACAAAACTGGAACTTGTTCACATGGCTAAACTTTATTTGCCCTGATAGGTAACCTAATTATGCCTGTGGAATGAAGTTTGGGGTAAAGCAGTTTTCATGGTAGTTGGGCCTTTTTTTTTTTTTTTTTTTTGAGACAGAATCTCCCTCTGTCACCCTGATACCAAGGATGCACCCCCCAAAAAGGAAACTATAGGCCAATATCCTTGATGAACATACATGGCAAAAACCTGAACAAAATACTAGCAAACTGAATAATATCACATTAAAAAGATAATATGCAATGATAAAGTGGGATGTATCCCTGGGATGCAAGGATAGTTCAACTTATGCAAATCAATAATGTAATACATCACATAAACAGAGTGAAGGATAACCACTATATGATTACCTCAATAGATTCAGAAAAAACATTTGATAAAATTTGACATCATTTTAGACATGAACTCTCAATAAGTTAGGCATAGAAGGAACATATTTCAACATAATATTGGCCATATATGACAAATCCACAGGTAATATCATACTGAATGGGAAAAGCTGGAAGCCTTTCCTCTAAGGACTGCAATAAGACAAGGATGCTCACTTTTACCACTCCTATTCATCATGGTACTGGATGTCCTAGCCAGAGCAATCAGGCAAGAGAAAGCAATAAAAGGCATACACATTGGAAAAGACGAAGTCAAATTGTCCCTCTTTGCAGAGGACAAGATCTTATATCTATTATAGAAAATCCTAAATACTTTACAAAAAATTCTTAGTTCTGATAAATAAATTCAGTAAAGTTTCAGGATATAAAATCAACATGCAAAAAAACAGTAGTGTTTCTGTATACCAATAATGAATTGGTTGAGAAAGAAATCAAGAAGATCATCCCATTTAAAACAGCAATAGAAAAGTAAAATACCTAGGAATAAATTTAACAAAAGAAGTGAAAGACCTCTACAAGGAAAACTATAAAACACTGATAAAGTAAGTTACAGAGGACATAAATGAATGGAAAGATATTTTATGCTCATGGATCATAAAAATTAACATCATTAAAATGAACATACTACCCAACCAATCTACAGATTTAATATAGTCTTTATCAAAATACCTATGCCATTTTTCATAGAAATAGAAAAAAAATTAGTCCTGAAATTAATAGGGAACCAAGAGAAAACCTGAATAACCAAAGCAATCCTGAGGAAAAAGAACAAAGCTGTAGGCAACACAATACCTGACTTCAAAATATATTACAAGGTTACAATAAAATAAGCAGCATGGTATTGGTATAAACACAAACACATAGACCGATGGTAATGAATAGAGAATTCAGATATAAAGCTAAGTAAGTATTTATAGCCAGCTAAGTATTTATATATTTATAGTCAATTTTGTAGATTTAAAATCAGTTTGATTTTTGACAAAAACACCAAGAATATACATTGGAGAAAGGACACCCTCTTCAATAAATAGTGCTTGGAAAATTGGATATCCACATGTAGAAGAAATGAAACTGAACTCTATCTCTCACCATATAAAAAAGATCTACTAAAATGGATTAAAAACTTAAATATAAGACCCAAAACTATAAAATTACTAAAAGAAAACATAGGGTAAACATTTCAGAACATTAGTCTGGGCAAAGATTTTATGGCTAAGACCTTAAAGGCATAGGCACAAAAACAGAAATAGATAAACAGGACTATACTACTGCAAAAAGATTCTTCACAGCAAAGGAAACAATCAACAGAGTATAATGACAACCTATTGCATGGAGGAAAATATTTTCAATTTATTCAATCAGCAAGGGACTATTACTCAGTATATGCAAGGAACACAACTCAACACCAAAAAACCAAACAATCCCATTAAAAAATGGGCAAAGAACATGAATAGACATTTCTTAAAAGAAGACATACAAATGGCCAACAGGTATATGAAAAAAATGCTAAGCATCACTAATTATCAGCAAATGAAAATCAAAACCACAATGAGATATCATTTTACCCTAGTTAAAATGGCTATAATTAAAAAGATAAAAAAAATTATAGATATTGACAAGGATGTAGAAAAAAAGGGGACTCTTTTTATATACCTTTCTTGGGAATGTAAATTAATATAGCCATTTTGAAAAACAGCATGGAGATTTTTCATAAAACTTAAAAGAGAACTACCATATGATTCAGCAATTCTGCTACTAGGTATTTATACAAAAGAAAAGAAATCAGTATATCAAAGGGTTGCATGCAACCTCATGTTCATTGCAGCAATATTCACAACAGTACCAAAGATACACCAACAGATGAATGGATAAAGAAAATGTAGCATATATACATAATGGGATATCGTTTGGCCATAGAAAAGAATGAAATATTGTCATTTGCAGCAACATGGATGGAACCAGAGGATATTATATTAAGTGAAATAAACCAGGCACAGAAAGACAAATATCGCATTTTTCACTTACATGTTGGAGCTAGAAATGTTGATCTCATGGAATTAGAAAGTAGAATGATAGATACCAGAGACTGAAAAGGGTGTGCAGGTGGTGGTAGGGAATGAAGAGGGGTTGATTATTGGGTATGAACATATAGTTAGATAGGAATAATTTCTATTGTTCGATAGAGTAGGGTGACTTTAGCTAGCAACTATGTATTATATATTTCAAAATAGCTAGCAGATAGGACTCAAAATAGTCCCAAGACAAAGAAATGATAAATACTTGAGGTGATGGATGCCCTCAATACCCAGACTTGATCATTACACATTCTATTCATGTAAAAAAATATCACATGTATTCCTTACATATGTAAAATACTATGTACCAATTAAAAAAGTGAAAAGAAAGAAAGAAGAGAGAAAGAAATGGACAGAAGGAATGAAGGAAGGAAGGGAGGGAGGGAGGGAGGGAAAAAAAGAAAAGAAAGAAAGAAACCAATGAATTTATAGTCAAAGTATTCCTTATTTAACCAGGATGTCTGTATGCATTTTTCTTAGATTGGCTATTAGGAAAAAAAGTTGTGAATCACCCATTTTTATAAGTTCAGCTCAGATGAATAAAGAAGTCACTTTGCTAATGAGTCATTTGTTGATTTTTCTCAACAAGCAATACTCACCTACTCTTCTAGATTTATCCATGGAAGCATCAGAGACATCAAAGTAATCAGAACAGCAATTGATGTGTGAATCACAATAATCTAGCCAGAAAAAATGAGAAGAGAAATGTTCTTTTTATTTAAATATAGGCTACACCTAATTATCCTGGGTTTCTAGAACCAAGTGCAAGCTCTTTAGCTGAGACTGTATAGCCCACCATGTCTCTGGACAATTTCAGAATTATTAATTCCAAGAGTTTATTTGAGCCTTTGACATAAGTGAAAAGGGTGATGGTGGATAGAAAAATCTCTATTTTTTAGTTTCCCTGATGGACTATTTCAAAAGTTGAAACTGACACATCTGTCAATTTTTATGAAAGGCAATTTTTCTACAGCTGTCAGTGAACCTCAGCAGGAGCCAATAAGAGAACATGCAGAGAAACTGATAGAAAAATGGTAGAAATGGTAGATTGTTAGCATAACGATCATGGACTATAGTGTTTGTATTTGTTGATTTGAATGAAAATTGATACAGATTACACTAGAGTCAAAGCCTACCAATAATGTAATAAATCTCTGCCTGTGTGACAATAAATGTTTGGATTAGTTTAAAATGAAATCTTTCATTGAATCACACCAGCAGTTTAAAGTTGTCATCTATACAGTAAATCCTGTGGTCCTTCAGCAGATCTGCTTCATAGGGCCAATGTACTCACATGTGGTTTCTCAACAGGAATTGCCGTCAGCACAGGACATCACGGTGCCTGGCTGATGTGAGGATACAAAGGCCTGACACTGGTGCCTCAGTTAGAACAACTCTGAAAGATCAGCTCAAACGCCAGAGGAGGAGCTGAGGGACCTCCATTGCAACCACGTTGTAGAGAATGCTCAATCCAATCCTACCTTCCTGTGATGGTCAGGTTTGTAGGTCAACTTGGCAAAACTATGGTCCCCAGTGATTCAAATACTAATCTTAGTGTTACTGGGAAGGTATTTTATAGATATGATTAAAGTCCACAATCAATAGAATTTAAGAAAAAGACAATTTTAGATGATCTGCTTGGGTCTGATTTCAATTAGTTGGGAGGTGCTCAGAGCAGAATTGAAACTTCCTGATGAAGGAAAAATTTTGCTTTTGGAAAACAGCTTCAGCCCATGGTTCTAGTTACAGCCTCCCTTTCCTTACAGACTGCCTATGGATTTCAGATTTGATTAGCCAACCAATAAATCTCTTAATTCGTACCTCCTACGTGTTCTGTTTCTCTGGTCGAACCCTGCTGGATACATTCCCTCATTTCTTCACAAGCGTATCTCTCTGGAGCACTCCCAGTACATTGCTTGCACATAACTCCAGGGAACACAGTCTAAAACAGTGTGCTTTAATCATTCAATTTTCTTCACCAGATCTGTTCAATTCAATGAACCTATTGCTTGGATCAGCAAGTTCTATCAATAATTTCTATTGAGCAAGTTGAGCTTAGAACTACCCCTGAGTGAAATGGCAGTTCATTTATGCACATGCGATATATTTTTTTTTTTTTTCATGAGACTTTCACCCTGTCTGGGTTTTTTAACCAGGTACTTGTTTGATTTTATCCCTTTCAAAACTAATGGTCAAATTCTTTCTTCATCCTAATTTTATCTTCTTTTATGACAGACAGTTTCCCCATAAGTTACACTACTTTTGAGTGATTAGCTTCAATGAAATCCTTCATGCCCCTTAAAAGTATTAATACTTGGTTAACCCAAGTTAACTCCCTTTTAAAATTTTTTACAGTGACTCTTTCAAATTGTTCAAATTACTCTCCAACTTTCTATTCCTCTCTCTCTGAAAAGGACTTTTTCTTTACTAGTTTTTAAATGGAAATAGAAATCATCAAATAGGGCTCACTCATAGTTATACCAGCACACCTATAGAAATCTTGTGACCTTTTTTCATTTCTATCACGATGAAAAAACAAAGAACATTTCTCTCCTATTGACAAGTATAGGAATTCCTGTCCTTTGTTCTCTGGCTCCTGTTTCTTTTGGCTTGCTTGGGGACCTTGACCCCATCCATTATTCTCTTTCTCTATAGAATAAATCCTTATATCTTAAAAACTATTATAATAATCTCTGCATTTCACAGTCATTTCCATGGTACCACCCTCAAACTTCATAAAAGAGTTGTCTACATTAGCTACTAATCCTTACTTAATACTTTTTGGATTGTACTTTAGACACTATACTGAATGGCCTAATTTTTAAAGATCATTAATTATCTTACTATTATCAAATAAAATAAACACTTTTTAGTCCTTAGTGCTTGATATATTTAAACACACTTGTAATAAAATAATTTATTATGTAGGCTTCTTTTCATCGTATTTATGAATCACCTTTGTCTTCTGAAGTGGTTCCTATGCAGACTTCTTCTCTTACACATTCAATCAAACCTGTTTCTCAGTATTCTATTTGGGGTTACTTTCTTGTCTTAATCACGCACTTTCACTGGGTGATGTTAATATTATTAATTTCAAGTACAATCTGTAAATAAAATCCAGCTAAAATATCTCCCTAAATTTGATGGCCAACATGGACCACTGCCTACTGGATGTACTAATAAAGTAAATCACCACCTTTTCCCCAGAAAAAATGTTTTCATGTTGTGCATTTTTTCTCAGTACCTGCAAAATTCCATCTAGTCAATTATCCTGGCTGAACACCTGGGTTTCCTCCCTAACATGTCCCATTTTCTCAGTGCTCTCATGCAATCAATCAAAATAGTCCTAATAAGGGGAATCATTTCTGTGGCCCCATGTGTCCCCAGAAGGAATTTCTTTATTTTCTATAACTGGCCCCATCTTGATCCATGACAACCACTGATGTTAGAAAAATTACTTCAACTTGGCAATTAGGATATCTCCACATTTTATGGCTTTACATTTTTTCATTTAAATGTCAGTGGTGAGTTTTCTCTCTCCAGTGGTTTTTCCTAACCCATTCCTAGGATGGCATCTGAGAGAAAAGAGAAACATGGAACTGGGGGAAGAATCTTATACTTAACTACTGCCCTCTGAATATCTGAGTATCCATAGTGTAGAATGTTGAGCCAGTCTTATTCACGGATATCCTGTTTTGGTATATACAAAGAACGTGTGGTTGATTGATCTGCTCACTGCTATCTGCTGCTGAATTCCATGACTTCTGAAAGAGTATCTTTTCACGAGGTTCCTCCACTTTGCAGCCTTCTTCTTCCAATCTGAGACCTGTCCAAGGTCTATTCCAATTCATTAGTTCTTTCAGAACCTCTGTGTCTATTCAGTCCCCCCTCCACATACATTCCAAGAGCCAAAACATTCTCAAACCTTGCTGTATTTTATGTGACTCTGTTACGATATTTTGGTTCCTCCTTCAGCCATCATTAAATTAGTTCAATGGTTCTCAACCGAAGTTCATTTACTCAGCAGGGGATATTTGAAAATGCCAAGAGGCATTTATGATTGTCATGGCTGGAGTGTGGTGCTACTGGTATCTAGTTGGTAGAAGCCAAAGATACAGTTACACACACTACAATGTAAAAGTCAGCACCTTAGGAAAAGAATATGTAGCTGAAAATGTTATTAATAGTGCCTGGGTTGAAAAATTCTGCTTTAGAGTGTTTGTATCATGTAGGGCTGGCATTATACCGAATGCAGGACTTCTCTGAGAGACTTCTAGACTACCCAGGCTGCCTTAGAGTAAATAGGGAAACAAGTCCCAATATTCTTCACTGATTGACCTAAATTTAATTAAAATTTTCTACCAGCTTATGCTTTTCCCTACCTCTCCACTCCAGTGGAACTCCTGCAGTTCTCTCCATTATTTTGTATTATTTTTTCAACAAAGCCAAACCTTCAGGCCTATTGTTTAGCTATCAAATTTAGGATTTGAGCTTGATCCTCAAAATTGAACAACTCTTTCTTTGATTTAGGTATGCCACCTCACTCCACGCACTTGGCTGCAACCACTAGTGCCTCACTGGTCTCATGCACTTCAAGTCCACTTACTCTGAGCCAGCACAGCCACAGGGATTGCCCAAGAACTGCAGACTTTGTGGCATGACTGCCTTACAAATTTCGTCCAGGCCCCAGGACATTTTTTTTTTTTTTTTCATCTGGTGGTGGGGCTAGCTGAAACTTGGGTTTAAGAGCAGATTTCCCTCTGGCTGGGCTGGTCTAAATGCTCCCTCTACGGGCTCTGGCAGAATTCTGCTCTGTGCTGTGTTTCCTGTGACAGTGAGGCCCTGGGTTCCAATGCACAGTCCGATAATCACTTCATTCTCCCTGTCTCAGGTACACAGATTCTCTCTCCAATGGGGAAGGAATGGTATAGGCAATGCAAGACTGTTTCTTCTGCCCTCTTCAGTGCCTTCTTCCCTGATATAATGTTAAACCCAGGTACTATAATAGCTCATCTGATTTTTGGTTCTTCTGAAGGTGTTTCCTTGTGTGGGTAGTTGTTGAATTTGGTATTTGTGAGGAGAGACAATTGCTGGAGGTTTCTATTTGGACATCTTGCCCCCTTGAATCCAGATTGTGTCTTTGGAAAATATTTATTGCCTATTGCTTGAGTCTCAGTATTTCTTTTTTTACTGAAAAACAGTTATTCCCAAGCATGCCTTTCCCACTAGTGCCAAAGTATCTTAATTATGACAAACATTTTTACAAACATTAGATCCTCTTTTTATAGGTGGACCAGAGAATTCACAATCATTCAGGTGGGTTATATTTCAGTATCTTATCAATCTAAATTATTTAATTGTTCAAATATATTTAATAAATAGTTTCAAAATTTCAGGGATAAACCTAACTCTTTTTTTTTTTTATGATCCACCATACCATTTTATTTTTTATTTACTTATTTATTTTTTTATTGTTTGTTATTATAGGGGTACAGATGTTTAGGTTACGTATGTTGCCCTTACCCCCCCTTCCCCCCAAGTCCCAGTCCCAAGCATGTCCATCTCTCGGAGGGTGCGCATTGCACCCTTTGTGTATGCATATATCCGTCCCCTCCTCCCCCTCGCCCCTCCCCCTTCCCCCTCCCTACCTAGCTCTCTTATAGTCAAGAGAGATAAATCATCAATAAATTGATTTCTGGAATTAGAGAATGCTAACGATTACTTAAAGTTATTCAAATGAAGAGTATCTGATTTTATTTCAGCAAAACGATTTCTATTTTATCCGAACAAAATATTTCGAAAAACTAGGTTTTGGGGGACTGGGACATCTCAAGTGACCATGGCTGAGGTCATGGCATTTGGACCTCCTGGAGGTCATGAAGCAATGCAGCCTCAACTGGTAGCCGCTGCAGGCTCACTTCCTTGCCCACAGATGAGCAGCAGTCAGTGACTATCAATCATCACCAAAAACTGAGTATTTACCTTTATGGTAAATAAAATCAAATGTTTTGTGAATACCTACAGAAGCTCCTGTGAGCAGATTAAAAACTACTGATTTAATCTAAATTCTGTGTTTTATAAGGTAAGGAATTGAGACATATGTATGATGAAGTGACTTATTAAAGATTAAAATATAACAGCAGGACTCTTTCCACTATATTATTCAGCTCATCCTTTGACAGTCGCTGCATGATTACACTGCTAAGAGAATTATGAGTTATAAGATATTCAATATATAGAGATAAAATACAGGTCTACATGATATTTTTCTTATGTTGCATATATTTTTATGATTTTAGGGGGCTAATAAATGCCATTGAACTCTGATGCTGGGAGAAATATTATTTTCTGAGATTGCGGTTATTTAATAAAATCTCATGAAGAAATCTTCTCTTTGTGGTACATTCTCCTTTAGCTACTTCAGAAAGATTTGAATCTTACTGAAAAAATAATCGACCTGTAATACTCCTAGTTCCTGATCAGAAAAGATATCAATTTCTTTAGTAGAAACTTTATATTGTAAGAGGAGAGAGATAAATCTTTCCTAACTAGAAATACTGAATTGAAAACAAGTGGGAGTCACTAAAAAGAAGTATTTTTATATAAAGAGTTAAATTATTTCTAACAGCTTTATATGTCTTTTTTCATTTATTGTTATTATGTATATTGAAAATGCTGTCCTTTTTGTGTAAATTGATGAAACAATGCATATAATAAAAATTGAAAGAAGGGCAACCATAGCAGAAGCTTAGCATTAGCTGCAAGCTATTTCTCACCTTAAGATGTAGTTATAACATTTTCAAATCAAACTCCTATGTTTACTGTGCTGTGCTTGGCTTCTCACCCTTTGCAATTTACTTTTAGATATTCAGCCTTGATATATTTATCTGTAGCCACTAACCATCTCATGATTCTTACTTCATATCATAAATTTCTCAAGTACATTTGAGAGTTCAAGAGAAAATGGCAAGTCTTAGGAAAAAGGATCTAGGCTATGATATATATTTTAAAAAAACAAAACTCAAAACCTAACATAGTACAATTTACCCAAGTTTTATATCGTTTTCCTTTAACAACCTTGCCAGTAACCTTTAAAAGTCAGTTACAAAATGATAATATGTGGCCTTTTTCTATATCATCAGTGAGCATGTCATGCATAATCTATTTATGGAATGTACCATGAATGCTTCTTAATGACTCCGGAGAAGTTGTTTGGTATAAAACAAACTGAAATAAAAGCCTCTGGCAAAATGTTGATGCTTTGATCACAGCTCATATGAGAAATAAGCACTACTAGTGGTTTATGACAGTCACCGCAAGAAAACTTTACATGGCATATGAAATATAAATGTGAAAATGACAGGAACCTAAGTTAAAGGACATAGAACATGAATACTGTATTTTCAAAGTTTGTTTGCCTATGTCTTTCCTGTCATGTCTAACTGGAGTAATATTTGATAAGTAGAAAAAGAAAATATATAAATGTAACATTGCTTTTGGAGGGTGACTTTAACGCAACTAATAAGCACACTAACAATAACGCAAAATGATCTAAATGGGCTATCCAATCAAAATCAGAATATTAAGAATTTACTGTTAAATTGTATTGCCTTTTGTTCATATTGTTTTCTTTCCTTTTCTTATTCTTAAATTTATTTATACTTCCACCCTCACTCTTCACCCTCCTCCATGAAATCCACAAGAAATAGTATTATAATGAATTCCTGTCCAATGACTCACTGATCAATATTTCTTTCAAATATTCAATATTTTGGTACCATGAACATGTAAATGATATACAAGGGATTTTATTTCACTCTAATGACTGATCAAACTGTCATTGCTTTCCTTTTAATGTCAAAAATAGCCTTTAGTCTGGCTATTTGTTAAATGTACTTTTTCCTCACCAAAGCTTTTACACAGATTATTGAAATGCTTTCCTTCAATTTGCTTAAAACATGTTGCTATGTTTAGCATTATAAAACAACTTTTGTTTTTCATGTATGTCCACTGTATAATACTGGGGATAATATAACAACAAAATGAATTTATGCATTTTTGTGCATTTGCGTGGATAACAAACAGTAAATAAGACTGCCTATTTTTGTGGCGATAAACCATAGGGATGTGCATGTACAACTTATTTAGTGGATTATGTATGACATCCATTTTAACAAAATAAACTAATTTTCTCTCCTAGAATCTAAACACTTTTATAAATGTAACATACTTTCCCCATGATGATTTCATGTAGGGTTAATTTCAATTATTCAATGGAATATGTAGACTAGTTTGATACTTTCTCTTTGTGTCATATGATATAATAGCACCATAGAGATACAGACATATCAGTCTGAGGTGACATAGCCAAAATTATATATAAGAAATTGCCAAAACACAGATCACCCAATTCTATAGTTTAGCATCTTCATTTTTTTACTGACAAAGGAAAACATGCAGCTAGGAAGGTTGCTTTTGTTGGTGTCTTTTGTAGGTCATCTTTACGCATTCCAGATTGTCTCTCTTTACTTTAAACTGTTGGACCAGTCCACTGAGCCTACCTGTGGATGCCTCACTGAAAGCCTCTCTGTTTGTTTCTGAGTGATGTGAAATCCATGAGGTGAAAAAACAGAAATTGCTTCTTTTTACTGGAGGACTTCCATTACTCACAAGAGGTAAATGTGTTTTCCAATAAATACATAAATAAATAAGAGATGATAGCAAAATGCATTAATTCAATTAAGTAAAAATTAATTCATCACCTGATATGTGCAACACCTTAAGGGTCATCTTTGACAGAGTTTTCCTAATCAAAGAAAAAAATAAAAACATAATCTTTTTTTCTGTCTACCAAAAATGAGGCAATAATAGTTATAGAAGATAGTGAACTGAACTGAAAAAAGAACCACGGAATTAAGGCTTATAAAACTACTGAACAGATGCACAATCCATAATTTCAAACTGAAGTAATAAAATGGAAGTAAAATGAGCATCAGAATAGATATTTGATAATTTTTGTAATAGCATGAAGCAAAAACTGAAAATAGGGCAACCACAAATAACATGATAATTGATGCTTAAATGTGTGTTCTGACTAAAATACATTGTAAATGACTACTGATTATATTCATATCCAGTCACATCAGCAAATATACATTGAAAAAATTAGCATCAATCTGAAATCTGAACTTTTGTCTTAATATTGAACGCTTTCACTGAAAATGTCACCAATTCACCTTTAGAAAATTGCTTTGCAAGAAGTGTGAAAAAGTGAGGCCAGGCACAGTGGCTCATGCTTCTAATCCTAGCACTCATGGAGGCCGGGGGGGGCGGATCACTTGAACTCAGAAGTTCGAGACCACCCTGAGCAAAAGTGAGATGCCTCCCCTTGCCACTAAAAATAGAAAAACAATTAGCCAGGCATGGTGGCGTGTGCCTGTAGGCACAGCTATTCAGGAGGCTGAGGCAGGAGTGTCACGTGAGCCCAGGAGTTTGAGGTCGCTATGAGCTAGGCTGACACTACGGCCCTCTAGCCCGGACAACAGAGCGAGACTCTGTCTCAAAAAAAAGAAAGTGTGAAAAATTGCATTAGTGTTATTTCCTTGTCCATTAATTTAGGTCTTGTTAAAATTTTGAATTCTTAAATGAAATACAACTTCCGATGCTTCAGATGGATTTTTTTCCATTACATGTGAAAAAGGGATTTATTTTTGTTTTCGTGTTGATGTTACCCCTTTAGATTAACAACAGAAAAAATAACAACTTCAAGCTTCATTTTTCAATTTTATTTCTGGGAGGCACTGAGGAATAGGGAAGGATACCAGCTTTGATATCAGGCAAATATATGTTATATTCCAAGTTTAGCCAATTGGCCAAGTCTGAGACCTGGCTCAAGTTACAAACCTTCTCTTTCCCTTATACAGTTACTTTGCTGTAAAGTGTTTCATGACTTCTCTTGTGTTCAAGACACCAAAAACAATATTTCTCCCTTAACATCCTGAATGGAACCAGCTGTGGCACTGGAATGTATGTACACATACATATCATGTGTATGTTGCTTGGCACTCTTCTAATTGCTTTACACATATTAGCTAATCTAATAACCCCTAATCCTTTTAATGTTAATCATACCAAATTTGCTTGTAAAACAAGGATGCCATCTGTGGCTTGATAATACTCAGCAGTTCCATATGCTTTTGCCACTGCCCATCTCCTCTTGCATACCACATTTTACTCATTGTTAAACTATTCATTTAATCATAGGGAGAATTAACAAACTGTAGACCTCTCTTGTATTGATAGGACACTCACTCATGGTTGAAGAGAAAAATAGACCAATCCTTATGATATGATGTGCCATTAAAAAAACAGACTATTTATTTTCTCTGTTTTAGCTCTCAGGCAAATGATACTTTCTCATGTGGAAATGTGTGATATATAGAGGGAAGACAGAGAGATCTGAATTATTTCTCCCATATAATTCTCCCATCGATGGGAATATGAGCAAAAGAGCCACAAATATTCACTCAAAAGAATTAGTTCTCAATAAATTGAACTTAATAATTTGGACAAATTCACAAATATTTCAGAACACTTTAATCTGCAGATATTTAAAAATATTATATAATAATTTTCCTTGTATATCATTATAAAATAGTCCTTCCAATCTCTGAAAACATCAAACATTTACATCTTTGAATACCTTTTATGAAATGATTCTGATATCTATGTATAAGTATTAATGGGGAATATACAGAAATTTTATTTCTCTTATAGATATTTAAAATGCCCCAGAGAGATAAAATATACATTAAAAATGGTAAGGAAGAAAAAAACCTACCATTTTCCTTTTTCAAGATATTTTCTTAATTTTTTTTATTTCAGAATTTTATAGAGGTACACGTGCTTTAGTTACATAATTTGCTTTTGTACACTTTGAGTCAAAGTTATAAGTGTGCCCTTCACCCAGTTAGTGTATCCATTAGGTGTGAATTTACCCATCACCTCCTCTGTCCTCTCACCTACTTGATTTCCCTTGAGTTTTACTTCCATATGTGCACATAAGTGTTGATTGATTAGTTCCAATTTAGTACTGAGTAGATATGGTGTTTGTTTTTCCATTCTTATGATACTTTGCTTTAGAGAATGGTCTCCAGTTCTATCCAGATCGTTACAAAAGAAACCAGATTATCATGTTTTATGGCTGAGTAGTACTCCATGGTATACATATACAACATTTTATTAATACACTTACGTATTGATGGACACTTGGGTTGTTTCCACACTTTTGCAATCGTGAATTATGCTGCTATAAACATTAAAGTGCAAATGTCTTTTTTTTCCTCTGGGTAGACAACTAGCAGTGAGATTGCTGGATCAAATGGTAGGTCCACTCTCAGTTCTATGAGGTATCTCCATACTATTTTCCAAAGAGGTTGTACTAGTTTGCAGTCCCACCAACAGTGTATAAGTGTGCCTTTCTCTCAACATCCTAGCCAACATCTGTTGTTTTGGGACTTTTTGATAAAAGCCATTCTCACTGGAGTTAGGTGATATATCATTGTGGTTTTGATTTTCATTTCCTTCATGATTAGAGACATTGAGCATTTTTCATGTATTCATTGGCCATTAGCCTATCTGAAAAGTTTCTGTTCATGTCTTTTGCCCACTTTTAAATGGAGTTGTTTAAAATTTTTTTGCTGATTTTCTTGAGTTCTTTGTAAATTCTGGTTATCAGCCTTTTATAGGATGTATAGCATGCAAATATTTTCTCCCATTCTATAAGTTGTCTATTTGCTCTATTGATTATATCCTTGGCTATGCAGTTCATCCTAGAAATGCAAGAATGGTTCAACATACACAAATCTATAAATGTAAATTACCACATAAACAGGAGCAAAAACAAAGATCATATGATCCTCTCAATAGATGCAGATAAAGCACTTGACAAAATTCAGCACCCTTTTATAAGAACTCTTAACAAAACACACATAGATGGGACATAGCTTAAAATTATTAAAGCCATATAGGACAAAACCATAAAGCCAATGTCATAGTGAACAGAGAAAAAATTGAAAGCGTTTCTGCTTAGAACTGGAACCAGACAAGGTTGCCCACTGTCATCACTTCTACTCAACATAGTGCTGGAAGTCCTAGCCATTGCAATCAGACAAGAGAAGGAAATCAAGAGTATCCAATGGGGAAAGAAGAGATCAAACTATCACTCTTTGTTGACGATATGATTTTATATCTAGAAAACCCCAAAGATTCAACCATGAGACTCCAGGAATTGATAAATAAATTCAGCAAAGTCTCAGGCTTCAAAATCAATGTACATAAATCGGTAGCTTTCATATACACTAGTAACAGTTAAGCTAAGGATCAAATCAAAGACACAATACCTTTCACAATAGCAACAAAGAAATTAAAATACCTAGGAATATATTTAACTAAGGAGGTGAAAGAACTCTACAGTGAGAACTATAAAACACTGAGGAAAGAAATTGCAGAAGATGGAAACGGATGGAAAAACATATCATGCTCATGGATTGGCAGAATCAGCATTGTTAAAATGTCTATACTACCTAAGTGACCTACAGATTCAATGAAATCCCCATTAAAATATTAATGTTATGTTTCACAGACATAGAAAAAATAGTTGAGGTATTTTTTGAAGGCCAAACATAGTTAAGAATGACTATCAACTTGGTGTTAATGTATACTGTTATAAAAGCCAAGACTTTACCTAAATTTTATTCTAAGTACTCAATAACTCTGAAATACTCTACATAGAGGCTAAAAATATTCTTATCACTATCTCAGTCAGAAAACCTTTGATTTTGGATTCAAACACCACTATAACCTTCTGTTTTGCAATAACTTCATGAATAAAAGATACAACAAATATTTAGCTAATTTCAAAATATGGGATTAAAAACATGGGAATTAATTTGTTCATATTCTAATCATTCATAATAGAGTAGCGATACCCAAAGAACTGCTAAATAGAAATTCTGTTGTAAAGTTTTAAAACCAGAAGAAATTATTTATTTGCACATAAATTTACACAACTTAAATGTTATTTGCTTGACATTCAAATTTAACTCTTCACTGAATAAATTAAAGTCACTTAAATTTCATATTATCAAAACAATATTTGCTTTAAATGACTTTACCAGTCATTAAATATTGTAAATATTTTTATTATACTTTAGTTTTAACATTGTTTTTAGTTTATTAAATGATACATTTAAAAATAATGCCATTTTAGCTGATCCTTAGATAATCAAAAGAAGTAGCAAAATGTGGGATTTTTTGAATTGTTCTATTAATCTCCTTTTACAGTGACCTAGACAGACACATATTTCTTCTGAAAATAACTCACTTTCTGGAAGACAGTAATTATAAAATATATGTAACTTATACCACATTCCATTACTGCAAAATATTGTTTCCAGGAAGAAATCATCTGACATTGTCTCTTCTTATTTTCACTGAGTGATAAATCTTTATGCTTTGGATAATATCTTATCTTCGTTTTACATAAATATCTACCTTGTTAATTACAGAATCATGTTTTATGTGAGTAGCTTAGCTCTATGGAGGAATATTAGTCAATATACAGGTAAATAAAAATGAACCTAGCACTATATTAAATTATTATTTGAGTTATTTAAACAGAAAAATCGTATTCACATTAATGTGAACTTTAGACCTACTAAATCAGAAGTTGCATTTTAACAAGATCTATGGTTGTTCCATATGTACCTTAAAGATTTACAAGCCTTGCAATAAAGAATGTTGGCAAAATTTTACTTTACCTTGTTGTCTGAGAACTTTGCATTATACAACTAAATAAGCTCTATTGAAGGTAGAGTAATATATATATGTATATATGTATATGTTAAGGGATATAAGAGATGTGCTGCTACAAAATATACTCAAACTATCTTTATGTTTATAGACATGTTTATGATGTTTGATAAATGACTATGGTGTCATACTTAGATATAGACACCATTCTTGCTATTAAAGAGTTTACCCATTAATAAGACAAATACAGTGTGATCTAAGGTTACTGAAAGGTCACTGATCTGGGATTTTGAGTCTCTAAGGGAAGACTCTCTAAGTGTAGAGCTCAAGGAGTTGCTAATACATTACATATGTCAATTTTAGGAAACAGAATCAAATTTTGTTTTTAAGATTTTGTCTTCAGCAACTGATGGGTGGCACCACTTACAGAGATGGATAAATCTGGGGGAAAATTATTAGGAGAGATGAATCTACATATTTAACTGGAGACTTCAAGTAGACAATTAGGTACATGAGTCTGGAGATCAGTGGGAAATCAAAGCTATAACTTTTGACTCATCATCCCATAGGTGACATTTAAAGCCATGGAACAGAACGAGATCATTTGGTGATATTGTGCACAAGGTAAAATAGAACTTTTAACTAATCTCTGGCTTACCACCACTTAGAGAAAGCATAAAGGAGGTACATTTAACAAGAAGAATTAGGGAAAAGCAGTCAGTGAAAAATCATAGGGAAATAAGGAGATTATTTGTACAAAAGGCAAGAATACAATTATTTTTCATGAAAGGGAGAATGCACATATCTCTTGAATATGATTAAAAAGTGAATAAGAAAAGAATAGTGACTATTAGCTTTGTCTGCCTTTGAGACACTGCAGTTTTTAACTAGAGCAGTTTTAGGTTTGTTCAAGGAGGATATGAGACTGCAATGGATTGGGAAGAGAATAGCAGGTGAGAAAATGAGTAAGTTGTGTCATAAAAAAATTTGAAAGAATTGGCTATAAGTCAGAGAGTTCCTTTGGGTTGAAACAATATATTCTGAAGAGGAAAAGGATATGACATATTAAAAAAAAAAAAAAAACAATTGTCACTGATATTTTTTGGAATTGGAATAAATGAGAGAAGTGCCAGATTGATATTATTAAAGAATTAAACAAGGGCCAGAATATGAAGGGAATTTTAGGTATAAGTGGTAAAGAGTTTATCAATTAAGAGCCACTGATGTGCTTGAAGAAGGGGAAGGTCACAATCAGAATTTGGTTTAGAGCCTCACTACTGCTGCAATTGAAGAATAGATTAGTGAAGCACAAGGGAGCAAAAGAGATAGACGGATTAAAAGTACATTGTGATAATCTAGGTGAGGGAAAGCAATGCCTTCAAGTAGGGTTGTGGGAGTAGAGGTGAAAAGAGATGGAGGAACCGGAGACCAGTTTAGGATATAGAATGACAATAGCATGGTAGATTGCAGTAGGTGAATGAAGAGAAGAGAAGGTGATGCTCAGATTCGTAATCATTTAGGCTACTGGTTATAACATTTGTTGGGATAGAGAACATTTTAGCAATGAAAGATAATTTCCCCTGTTTTTAAATACTCTAGATATCAAAGTAGTATTATCCAATAGGCAATTTGGTATGTAGTTTGGATCTCCCAATAGTGATGTGGCATGCAGAAATAATTATAAGAAAAAAATGTTTTGGTTCAGGAGTGGATAGGATTTCCAGGAAGAGAATACAAAATTAGAAACAACGTAGGAGAAATCTTGAGTATTTATCAATATCTAAAGAGGAGAGATTGTTAAATGCAAATACAAAAAACTCAGAGTTTATGCAAGTAGATATGTATGGAAATCATATTAGTGCCAATAGTTTTATAGAAAGAGAAAAGATAATACCACTGTAATTAATAGGCTAATTATCATGCAACTAGGAAAAACAAATATTTACTGATGAGATTTTAATATTTTTTTACTTACTAAATTTAAAAAAATAAACCTCAAATTTTCCCACTTGAGGGACACAATTTCAATATGAATGGCTCTTTCTCAGACCTTTCTTATTGATACAGATGTTTATTTTTCAAATTTGCATGTTTCAATATTCTTTTTCTAAATTTGTGTACAGTTATTAAAATAATTTGACATTTGCACTGTACTTAATTTGTTTTTAATGTGTTAATTCTTTAATTGGCTTAAATGGCACTTTTAAAAATTTTATTTTAATTGACAAATAATAACTATATATATTTATGTAGTACAGTGTGATGTTTTCATGTGTGTTTATAATGCAGAATGATGAAATCAGACTAATTTACACATCCATCGCTCCACATACTTATTTTTTGCAGTGAAAACATTTAAAATCTTCTTTTTTAGTAATTTTGAACTATACAATGCATCATTGATTACTATAGTCATTATTCTAGGTAATAGATCATTAAAGCTTCTTCTTTCTGTCTAACTGAAACTTTGTACCTTTTGATCAATATCTCCTTTTTTCCCATCAACCCCCTTCTCCCAGCCTCTGGTAACCACTATTCTACTGTCTGTAGTTCCATAATTCAACTTTTTCTAGATTCTGTATATAAATGAGATCATGTCTTATTTGCCTTTCTATGTCTTACTTATTTCACCTAGTATTATATAGTCTTCCAGGTCCATCCATGTTGTCACAAATGACAAGATTTACCCCCCTTTTAAGTCTAAACGTATTTTTTTCAGTAATGTAACTTAAGCAGAATCATTTGGAAGATTCTGCTATAGCACTAGATTTCTTCATATGTGTCATAATAAAGTGAGCCATAGAATTTATAGATCACATTCTGAATATGTAGAAAATCAATAGAAAAGGAAGACTGAAAATATACCTTTGATTACTAAATTTGTACATAAATATTACATGCACATATTTATATATCTACAGGTTTGTGCGTGTGATTTCATATACTGACTTTCTAGAGCCACTATGAAAAATGGACCAAAACAAGGACACACAGCTTTGTATTTGTGGATTCATAGGTTCAGATGATTACTATGGTTGACTTTTAGGTATTTTTAAATAGTTTTACTAAGTTAGCTGAATCATTCTATGACATTTTGTAAACATTATTTTGACACATTCTTTTGTTTCACTTATAAGAACTATCCTGATGCTGCAGGGTGAGGAGAAAGAAAGTGGTCAAATCTAGACACAAAGTAATCATCAGACTGATTGTTGTGTTAATCTAGTTAACTTGTCAAAGGTAGCATGATGTGGCCTGATCACCCTTCAAAGGCATGTGAAGTTCTTTCAAAATATTATAATGCCAAAAGAGTATGGGTATATGATATAATAATGGAAAAGAGAATTTTAGAGCAGTGCTTTGAACAACAAGTAGAATTTGGCTGCATTTAAAACAGGTGACAGAGACATAGTCTACACAAATATGGCAATATAATAATATAGATTGGAGTTTATCCTATGCTGTGAGTATATTTGGCTTATAAATTTTCTAACCATAATTAAGATGTTTAAATGCAATGTAAACATGGCTCACATTTGGCATTATTTCTTTCACTAATCTTGCAGAGTTTCACATAAAATAAATCAACCATCACAACACCTTATATTAATAAAGTATTATTACATTTTTTGAAAATGATGACGCTGAACCACACACAAGTTAATTAACTTTAGAAAATGAAGAATTAATGAGAGCAGTGACTACGGCTTTATTTAAAGTTAGCAAGGCAAATTGACAACATATCCATGTATGTAATTTACACACTCCATTTGTTTAGCCTAGTTGGTGTTAACTCTACAAGAGTTATGATCAGTACACCTTAGAGAAGTAACCTAGTTTCTCCTATCTCTAAGGTTAAAAAGGTGACCCATTATTAAAAATGACTCTCCACAGAGTTCAACAACTTATTGCCCAAAATAATCTGATTCCTGCTTCCCAGTACCATTTATTGAGAAACAAGAAAAATGACTTGGCCGGGAAAGACAAATTGAGATATGCTCTATGGACAATTTATTGTGTTAATTTGAGTTAGTCATGTGGAGTATAGGGTCATGAGGCTTGGGCCCAAAAGAAATGTACCTCTTGTTAGATGCATAATTAGTTATCAAATATATTTTTGGCAAATGATACCAGATACCTCTCTGCATTACCTATCTTCTCCATCGGTAGAGAATTTTGTCACTTCTGGAGCACTAGTTCTTTCCCATGTTTAGGGCAGTATTCCTTTCTAATATTGGTCCAGTTACCAGCATCATAATTACATCGGTTGTCAACTGGCATTCAGATGCAGATACACACCAGATCAACTTAATGATGGTATTTTATAATAAACCCAGAAATCTATGCTTTCGTAGAATTTATCATTTTCTAGATTCAAATATTTTGTTTTTTTAATTTTTAATTTTTATGGGTACATGTTAATTGTGTATCTTTATAGGGTACATGTGATGTTTTATATGGTCATACAATGTAAATTAATCAGATCAGGGTAATTGGGATAGCCAATACATCAAGCATATACCATTTCTTTGTAATAGAAACATTCCAATTCCAATCTTTTAGTTAAAGTATGCCCTAACTTATTGTTGATTATATCCACTTTGTTGTGTTATCAAATATTGTTCATTCTATCTAATTATCTAACTTTATTTTGTCCCCATTAACCATCTCTACTTTATCCCCTACTCCCCACTACCCTTCCCAACCTCTGGTAATAACCATCATTCTAATCTATGTCTCCATGTGATCAATTGTCTTTTATATTCAGCTCGCACATATAAGTGAGATCTGTCTTTCTGTGCTTGGCTTGTCTTACTTAACATAATGTGCTCCAGTCCATCTGTGTTGTTTCAAATGGCAGAATTTCATTATTTTTTATGGTTATACAATATTCCATTGTGTACCTGTACCACTATTTCTTTATCCATTCATCTATTGATGGACACTTAGGTTGATTTCAAATCTTGGTTATTGTGAATAGGGCTGCAATAAACATGGAAGTACAGATATCTTTTCAATATAATGAATTCCCTCCTTTGGATATATACACAGCAGTTGGATTGCTGAGTCACATGGTAGTTTTATTTTTATTTTTATTTTTGAGGAACTTCCATAAGGTTCTCTATATTGGTAGCACTAATTTACATTCCCACCAAAAGTATACGAGAGTTCCCCTTTCTCCACATCCTTGCCAGCATTTGCTATTGTCTGTCTTTTTGATAAAAGCCATTTTAACAGGGGTGATATTATATCTCATTGTAGTTTCAATTTGCATTTCTCTAATAACTAATGATGTTGAGCATTTTTTCATATACCTGTTCACCATTTGTATGACCTCTTTTGAGAAATGCCTACTTGGATCTTTTGTGCATTTTTTTCATCAAATTATTTTATTTTTCCTATTGAATTGTTGGATCTCCTTATAGATTCTAATTATGAATCCCTTGTCAGATGGGTAGTTTGCAAATATTTTCCCCCATTCTGTGGGTTATCTCTTACTTTTGTTGATTGTTTTCTTTGCTGTGCAGAAGTTTTTTAGCTTGACGTGATCTCATTTGTCCAATTTTGTTTTAGTTGTCTGTGCTTTGGGAGTATTACTGAAGAAGTCCTTGCACAGACCACTGTCGTGAAGCGTTTACCCAATGTTTTCTTTCACTAATTTCATAGTTTCAGGTCTAAAATTTAACTCTTTAATCCATTTTGATTTGGTTTTTGTAAATGGGAAGAGATAGGGGTCTAGTTTCGTTCTTCTGCATATGGATATCCAGTTTTTACAACACCATTTATTGAAGAAACCCTCTTTTCCCCACTGTATGTTCTTGGCACCTTTGTTGAAGATAAGTTCACTATAGATGCGTGGATTTATTTCTGGGTTATCTATTCTGTTTCATTCGGTCTATGTGTCTGTGTTTATGCCAGTACCTTGGTTACTATAGCTCTATAGTACGATTTCAAGTTAGGTAATCTGAGTTTCTAGTTTTTCTATTTTTGCTCAGGATGGCTTTGGTTTTTCTGGGTCTTCTGTGGTTTCGTATAAATTTTAAGATTTTTTTTTCTATTTTTGTGAAGAATGTCATTGGTATTTTGATGGGGATTGCATTAAATCTGTAGACTGATTTGGGAAGTATGGACATTTTAACAATATTGAGTCTTCTAATTCCTGGACATGAAATATCTTTCCATTTTTTTGTGTGTGTGTGTGTGCTCTCTTCAACTTCTTTCATCAATATTTTATAGTTTTCATTTTAGAGATCTTTCACTTCCTTGATTAAGTTTTTTCCTATGTATTTTATTTTATTTTTATCTATTATAAATAGGATTACTAACTTGGTTTCTTTTTCAGATTGTTTACTCTTGGCATATAGAAATGCTACTGATTTTTTGTGCACTGATTTTGTATCCAACTTTACTGAATTAGTTTATCAGGTCTAATTTTTTTTTTTTTGTGGTATTAAGTTTCTCTAGATATAAGATCAGATCATCTGCAAACAGGGATAATTTGACATCTTCCTTCCCAACTTGGATGTCTTTTATTTCTTTTTCCTGTCTGATTGCTCTAGCTAGAACTTCCAGCTCTGTATGAATAGCAGTGGTGAAAGTAGGCATCCTTATCTTGCTCCAGATCTTAGAGGAAAGGCTTTTTGTTTTCCCCATTCAGTAGAATACTAGTTGAAGGTCTGTCATGGATGGCTTTTATCGTGTTGAGGTATATTCCTTTTACACCCAGTTTTTTGATATTTTGTATCTTAAAAGGATGTTGAATCTTATTGAATGGTTTTTCATCATGAATTAAAATAATCATATGGCTTTTTGTCCTTCATTCTGTTGATATGATATGTCACATTGATTGATATGCATATATTGAAAATCCTTGCATCACTGGAATGAATATCACTTAATCATGATGAATAATCTTTTTAATGCATTGTTGAATTTGGTTTGCTAGTATTTTGTTGAGGAGTTTTGCATTTATGTGCATCAGAGGTATTGGTCTGTAGTTTTCTTTCTTTGTTGTGTTTTTGGTTTTGTTATCAGGGAAATATAGGACTTACAGAATGAGTTTGGGAGTATTCCCTCTTCCTTGATTTTTTAGAATAGTTTAAGTTGGATTGGCACTGGTTCTTCTTTGAATGTGTGGTAGAATTCAGCAATGAAGTCATCATGTCTGGACTTTTCTTTGATGGGAGACTTTTTACTACTGCTCCTATCTCATTACTTGCTATTCGTTTATTCAAATTTTGGATTTCTTCATGGCTCAACCTTGGTAGGTTGTATGTATGTAAGAACACAATCATTTCTTCTAGGTTTTCTAATTTATTGGCCGATAGTTGCTCTTAGTACTCGCTAATGATCCTTGGATTTCTGCAGTATTATTTATATTTCCTCTTCTTTCATCTCTGATTTTATTTATTTGAGTCTTCTCTCTTGTTTTCTTTGTTAGTGTTAGTCTGACTAAAGTTGCAGTCAATTCTTTCTGTCTTTTCACAAAACCAACTTTTTGTTTTGTTAGACTTTTGTATTTTTTTTTTTTTGCTTTAATTTCATGTATTTCTCCTCTGATTTTTATTATTTATTTTCTTCTACTAATTTTGGATTTGGTTTGCTCTTTTTTCTCTATTTCTTTGAGATGTATTGTTAGGTTGGTTGTTTGAAGTTTTTGACATAGGCACTTATTGCTATAAACTATCCCATATGCTTCGATATGCTGTGTTTATAATTTCATTTGTTTCAAGAAATTTTTAAATTTCCTACTTAATCTCTTCATTGAACCACTGATCATTCATGATCATAGTGTTTAATTTCCATGGGTTTATATATTTTCCAATGTTCCTCTTGTGATTGATTTCTAGCTTTATTCCATTGTGGTCAGAGAAAATACTTAATATAATTGTAATTTTTAAAAATTATTTCAGACTTCTCTTGTGGCCTAAAAAATGGTATATTCTTGAGAAAGATTCATGAGCTGAGGAGAAGAAGGTGTCAATGTGTCTTCTGCTGCTGTTGGAGGAAATATTCTGTAAATATCTATTAGGTCCATTTGGTCTATAGTGCAGATTAAGTCCAATATTTCTTTGTTGATTTTCTGTCTACATAATTTGTCCAATGCTCAAAGTGGAGTGCTGAGGTCTCCAATAATTATTGTATTGTGGTCCATCTCTCTCTTTAGCTCTGATAATATTTGCCTTATATATCTGTGTTCTTTAGTGTTGGCTGCATATATATTTAGAATTGTTATATCCTCTTGCTGAAGTGACCCCTTTATCATTATATAATGACCTATTTTCCTTTTTTTTACAGTTTTTATCTTGAAATCTATTTTATCTGGCAAAAGTATAGCTACTCTTCCTCTTTTTTTTGGTTTCCATTTGCATGGAATACCTTTTTCATCCCTTTATTTTCAGTCTATATGTGTCCTTGTAGGTGAAATGGGTTTCTTGTAGAGAACATATAGTTAGCACTTGTTTTTTAAATCCATTCAGACACTCTATGTCATTTGACTGGAGAACTTAGTCCATTCATGGTCAATGTTATATTATTGATAGGTAAGAACTTACTACTGGCATGCTGCTATTTGTTTTCTGGCTGTTTTGAAGTTTTCTCCTTCTTTTTCACTTCCTTCCTATCTTTTTTGTTAAAATGATTTTCTCTAATAGTGTGATTTAATGTCTTGCTTTTTATTTTTTGAATATCTGTTGTAGGTTTTTAAATTTGAGGTTACCATGAGGCTTTTGGAAGACATTTTATCACCTTTTACTTTAAACATATGACAGCTCTGCTTACAATCAAACAAAAAAGCAAAGAGAAATCTAACAGCAATTCTACACTTTAACTCCATGTCTCTCTGCTTTTTAACCCTTTGTTGTTTCCATCCATATCTTTTTATACTATTTATCTCACCAAAAGTTGCTGGAGTTATTTTTGATGGGTTCATCTTTTATTCTTCCTACTCAAGATAATAAGTGGTTTATTCACCATAGTTACAGTTATAGAGTATTTTGTATTTGTGTACTTACTGTTACCAGTGAGCTGTATATCTTCAGATGATTTCTTATTGTTCATTAGCATCCTTTTCTTTCAGATTGAGAAAGTCATTTTAGCATTTAGTGTGGAACTGGTCTGGTGTTGATGAATTTCCTCAGCTTTTGTTTATCTGGGAAAATTCCTTATTTCTCCTTTATGTTTAAAGGATATCTTTGCAGAATATAACAATTTTAGGGTTAAGGTTTTCTCCCTTCAGAACTTTCAATGTGTTATACCACTCTCCTGGCCTGTAAGGTTTGCACTGAGAAGTCTGCTGCCAGATATATTGTAGCTCATTTATCCTGTGGTCTTTGATAACATAGTTTTTAAATGCCTTGAGGTAGTCTTGTTTGGGTTAACTCTGTTTGATGTTCTATGACTTTTTATCTTAACCTGAATATTGATATCATTCTCTCGGTTTGGAAAGAGCTCTGTTATTACTTCATTGAATAAAATTTCTACCCCAATGTCTCTACCTTCTCGTTAAGGCTAATAACTTTTAGAGTTGTCCTTTTGAGACTATTTTCTAGATCTTGTAGGTATGCTGCATTATTTTTTTTTCTTCTGACTGTGCATTTTCAAATAGCCTGTCTTCAATCTCATTGCATTAATTCTTTCTTTTACTTGGTCAGTTCTATTGAGAGACTCTGTGCCTTTTTCAATTTGTCAATTGAATTCTTCAGCTACAGAATTTCTGCTTGATTTTTTTTATTATTATTTCAATCTCTTTGTTAAATTTCTCTGATAGGTTTCTGAATTCCTTCTCTTTATTGTCTTGAAGTTCATTGAGATTCTTCAGTACAGCTATTTTGAATTCTTTGTCTGAAAGGTTACATAGCTGCATCATTCCAGAATTGGTCACTGGTTACTTATTTGGTTAATTTTATGAGGCCAAGTTTTCCTGGATGCTCCTGATGCTTGTGGATGTTCATCGATGTCTTGGCATTGAAGAGTTTTGTATTCATTTTAATATTCACAGTCTGGTTTTGTTTGAACCTGTCTTTCTTGAGAAAGCTTTCCAGGTAATCAAAGGGAATTGATTATTGTAAACTAAATCTTTGGTCACTGCAGCCATATCAGCACTAGAGATGCCCAGGCCCAGTAATGCTGTGACTCTTGCAGACTCTTTGTGGTACTGCCTTGGTGGACTTGGGTAAGATATTGGAGAATTTCCTGGATCCTCAGGCAAAGTCTCTCACTCTCTCCCTTCATTCTCTGTGCTGGACTGCTGGAGGTAGGGTAGGAGTGATGTGGCACTCCCTTAATAGTCACTGTAGCTGGGACTGTGCCAGGTCTCACCTGAAGCCAACCTAGTCTCACCCAAACCCATGGTAATGCTCTTGGCTTCCTTTGATATTTATTCAAAGCTCAAGGGTTCTTTAGTCAGCAGGTGGTGAATCCTGCCAGGACTAGGTCCTTCCCTTCAGAGTGTCATGTTTCCTTCTGGCCCAGAGGGTGTCTAGAAATGCCATCAAGGAACTAAAGCCTGGAATTAGGAGCTTCAGGAGTCTACTTGGTACTTTATTTCACTGTGGTTGGGCTGGTACTCAATATGCAAAACAAAATCCTCTGAATTCTTACGTTTCTTTTCCCAAATGGAATAAGACTCTCCCTGAGCTATACTTCCTGGAGTTAGGAAAAGGGTTACACAGACAGGGGCTTGACCACCACAGCTGTTATCTCACTGGGTTGTATGAACCGTATGTGCACTGGCTCCAAGCCAACATAGCCGCAACAATTGCCCAAGGACTGCAGCCTTTTTGGCCTAACTACCTTATGAATTTAGTTTAGTTCCAAAAAGCAGTTCCAGCTGATTTTTCTCAGCTGCTGGTGGGGCTAGCTGGAATTCAGGTTTTAGGGCAGATAATTTCCCTCTGGCTGGACTGGCCTAAATGCTGCCTCTCTGGGCACTGGCAGAATTCTGCCTGTGCTGTGTTCCCCTATGCCAGGGCAGCCCTGAGTGTCAATGCAAAGTCCCACAATCACCTCACTCTCCTTCCCTTGAGCACACAGATTCTCTCTCCACTAGGTGTGCAGGCACACCACGGCTGGGGGATGGAGGTGATGTTGTATAGGCAATGTAAGATTGCTTTTTCTGCCCTCTTCATTTCTTCTTTTCTTAATCTAATGTTGGAATCACCTGATTTTTGGTTCTTTTGAAGGTGCTTGCTTGCATGGATATTTGTTAAATTTGATGTTCTTGAAGAAGGATGATAGCTGGAAGTTTTCTACTTGACCATCTTGCTTCACCCTGTCTAGGTATTTACATTTTGAATTAACACCTCAGGTGATTTTTAAGAACATTGTAAACATTCTCTGAGGAATAATTATAACCGGAGACAGGATATACTCAAGATTCTTGCAATATATTTATGGAATTTTCAGGGGAAAAAATTGCCCTCCAAATTCACCTCATTCCTAGAGTTCCTAACTTGGAATTTTATGTATTCCTAAAATCTCCTTTAAATGCAATGTTTTGTTAAATGAAATGACTGTTCTCAGTTCAGAATCTGATTTTAATTCCCAAACTACTACCTAGTAGCTGTTACCTCCTGCTTCCAGACAAATAATGGTGTCCAATGGAAATAATGTCTCTAGATTCCCGCCCTTTGTCTTACCCACTTTTTCAGAAATCCTAACATTTGTCTACTCCGCCCTTTTAACAAGCACATATTTACTCTGATAGACTGAAGCATATTTGTTCATGGGAGCAGCAGGTCAGCTCTCTCAGGACTTGTGCAAATGGGTCAATTTGTAGAATAGAATCTCATTCACTATGCTAGTGAGTTCAATATGCAGACCTTTACTGTGCTCTGAAGATTTATAAAGTGAAACTTATTAAACATCACCTCTATGTTGGGACTACAGACACGAAGAGATAAAATTTTTAATTCAGCCCATGGGCCTTAGTAATCTAATTTAGCCAAAAGAAAGAAAATATGAAACAAAATACCTATAAAACATAGAAAAGTGTACACCAAATTAATATCGATTGACTGTTTATTATACTGTAAGCAAATGTGAGATACTTCAGTTAAAATACATACATTTACTAAAGCTTATATATTTAAAGTCTTCACAAAATAGTGTGGAAGATAGCTGCATAAGGATATAGTAACTATGGTATAAAATTGTGCTCCCCAATATGGTAGACACTACCCATGTGGCTATTTAATTTTTTTAATTAAAATTTTATTTTGAGGTAACTGTAGATTTACATGCAGTTATAAGAAATAATAGAGACAGCTCCCCTGTGCTATTTAAATTGTTTCTCCCAATGGTAAAATCTTATAAAACAATATTATAATATAATATCTAGTATATTGATACAATCAAGATACAAAATATTTCTATCACAAGGATCTCACGTGTTGCCCTTTTATAGCCACAAACATTTCCCTCTTACTCTACCCTCTCTTAATAACTGAAAACCATGGATCTGTTTTCCATTTCTATAGTTTTGTCATTTAAAAAGTGTTAGAATCATATACCTTGGAACCACTTGTGATTGGATTTTTATTCACTAAGCCCAATTCTCTGGAAATTCACCTAGTTTGCTACATGTATCAAGTTTATTCCTGTATGTTACTCAGTAGTATTCCATGATATAAATGTAACAGCATTTATTTAACATTTTAATTGAAAGTTATCTGGATTTTGGTTTTTTGGCTAAAACAAAGTTACCATAAACATTTGTGTAACTGTTTTTGTATAAACTAAACAAAGATCTTCATTTCTTCAGAAAACTCACCAAGCATTGTTCAAAAATGTATTAGTGAGCCAGTTCTTATGCATCCTTACCAACATTTGATAGTATCAATATATATATTTTAAATTTAATTTAGTTTAGCCATTTTGATTAAGCGTGCAGAAATATCTCATTGTGATTTAATTTGCACTCCCTGTTGGCTAATGATGTTAAACATGTTTTCAACAGTTTATTTGCTGTCTGTATGTTTACTTCAATGAAATGACTGTGATTACCTTTTGCCTGTTTTCAAAAGGCCAGATTTTTTTAAACTGGTGAGTTTTTAAAG